>JANJYP010149042.1:0-12890 GCA_024605115.1 Rastrelliger brachysoma
TTGACCTACCTAGATAGTGAGCAAACTAGCTTCATTTTATAGTCATTTTAACCTTCCTGTATTTCCTAGCAACTATTTCAGAAAGTCTTTTTTTCCCTTTGGCATTGAGAATTGCTAGTTTTTGTACTCTTTGCAGACACTGATGATTCAACCTATTCAGAAGTTCCATCAGCACTTGTAGTATAGGACAACTTTCTTGTTAGAGAAACGCGTCAGCTTGCGGCCTTCATCCTGGTTGTCATAAAAATACATTAAAAACACCATATAAATAGAGCAGTTGGAAGTATTAAAAAAACAAACTAATAATGTGCATCTAAACATATTTTGCCAATGGAGTATCTCCCATTGTCATGTCATTTAAGGCTAGTCTTTATCTATTACAATCAGAGGGTAAGGTTAGTATACAATGAACGACATGGGTGGCACCATATTTGCTCCATAATCCCTTCTCTGTGCACCTTGGAGAGTCTATTCTGCTAATCAAATATTTGAAAGATTTGTCAATAATAACACAATTTTTTTCCCCCATTACCTCCTGTCACTAAACAATCAATAACCAATGACTGTGACTGGGGTAAAGGTACCTAACATCACATTTTTCCTTCTGAGCCACAACACAGCAACAAGAACACAGACGGAAATCTGCATTGTGAAAGGGCCCAAACTTTTGTAACTTTGGCAGGAAACGGTGCTCGTGTTGAAACCCATTGTTGAGGGCATGACGCTTGTTGATGGCAAAAATATGTTTTAAACAGCCTTTTAATAGAGCGACTAGAACACATTCGGGTCGGCTAAGTTGTAATTGATTCAGCAGCTGACCTTTTTATTTCACAATGGTAAAAGAGAATGAATTGTGTCCAAGGCTTTAAATAGCTTACATCCAACAAGTGGATCACCTGTGTGGTCGTGTGGTGGAAGTAAAACATGACTAACTCATTTATGTAGAAATGTGACATCCCACAGGTTGCCTATTTTCAGACAGTCATGCTAGTGAGTATGGTAATATTCAAAATTCAGTGTGACAGTGTGCTGCTTAGGTCTCAACATCTATTCAGTGTTCCTTAAAGGATGAACCCTACTGATATTTGCAAACCCCTAGACATTTCCTTGAAGTTGATAGTTGTGGTTGTGAGTGAAATATCATTATAAATATTGCCCTGAAATTTATTACAGACGTCCATCTCTCTTTTTAGTGCAGTAACTTTAATCATTGGTCAACATTTCAATTTGTTGAGTTTATGAGAAAATTCCTGTTAAACTAATGACCCATTTGCCTCAGTTGTACTGTATTTTGGACCAAGTAGCCAGTAAAACAAACTAAAATGGTGAACATGGTTATCAGTACATGCTTTAACACTGTGTTAGCATTGTCATTTTGAACATGTTAGCATAATGACATCAGCACTTAGCTTAAAGCCTCACAGAGCTACTGGAGTGACTGTAGAGTCCTGCAGCCAATTCACAGAAACATTTTCGACATCTATCACTCGTGCGTCTCACAGAATAGATACGCTCTCTTTTTATTACCGTAAATGTATTAATCCACGCCGACTCCGAAACACGCGCAATTGACGGACATCTCACGGAGCATTCCCACAGTTTTTTTTTTTACGCCGCATTTAGTTTCGCTTCCCCATGCGAATTCCCAGTTAGTCGTGTTGGTTACTCCATTTTCACCACAGATATTTCAACATAAACATGACCAACAGCATTAATGATGGGTTCTATTAAAATGTCCTTGTAAGTATTTCCAGTGAAGTAGCACACGCACTACCACAACCCTGTTACTGACTAAACCAAAGGGAAAGGACCAAAGAGTCCCCTACTATGTGGAAATGTCTCCTGTCAAATAGCTTTCCTATACAATACACCTTGCCATTAGTTTTTATTATTTAATTCTATGGCTGCAACTAAATGTTATTTTAATTATTAATATAAATTAATGTTGATATGTTTAAAGTTTTTTTTTCTGATCAACAGTTGGTACCAGTGGTATTCAGTTTTAGGTCATTGAAGAAGCACCAAAAAAAAGACTTGATTAAGAAATCTCACCAAAATGATTACTAATTTTTGTTTCTGTCAATCCTCTAATTGATTATTTGAAATACCTAATAAATAGTTGAACCTTTTTATCTGCTCTGCTTGAAAAGTAGGTCATCAGTTCAAACTAGGTCTGATTTTCGTGACTCAAGATCTGCAGTCAGTACTCTTTGAAGGTCTAACATCCTATAGGCTCAAAGGTCGTCTCGTGGATTTGTTATTAACTACTTTATTACTTTCTGTATAGGGAGCCTAAGTCCCGCCCCTTCTGCTGGACCCCCATCGGAGCATAAAAAGTGAATGGCGTTCAATGCACAGAAAAAAATGATCTTTAAATATCACAAACAACATATGTGAAATCCATGGTACTATTCAAACGGGACCAGAAAATCATTTTTATCTCTCCATTGACTGTCGTTCATATTTAGGTTAGGTCGTAGATGCACGTGACTTAGGATCCCTATAGCTGGTTGCATTTGGGAGTCAAATCACTGCTGCCCTTGAAACTGTAGCTAACCTGGGAGTGGTAGCTGGGGGTTCCGGCCTTCCGTTGCATCCAGTTTCTGAAATTAACTCTTTGACTCACATAACTTATTTTAAATGGCACCATATGATAGCTATTTATTAACTGTAGTTAGCAGCAAGAAAGCTGTGATGTCAAGAAGCTGATGTTCCGTTCGATAAACAGTAGCTACAGTGAAACTAGGATGTAAAAATTAATAAGTAAAAAAAACATGTTTGGGAACAGACATGTTCTCTGAGTCATCATACCAGGTATTTTATTACATGACTATTTTGGTACAAACATTTACCTGCCAGATTTACTTGCCAAACAGAAAATCTACAAGCATTTGGGACTTGGATTCTGGTCAAGTCATAGTTAATAAATAACTTGTTGTAAATCTCACCATGTAATTGCTATTTAATTATTTGTAGCTAGCAGCAAGTAGCAGTTGAATGCAGAGCTGTTATTGTTATTGAATAGCTGATGTTGCGTATGGTAAACAGTAACATGAAACTAGAACATAAAAACACATTTGTCTTCACTGGGTAGACAAACATGAGTAATAATTTCCTCCGAACCATCATACCAGATATTTTATTACGTGACTATTTTGGTATAAACGCTTACCTTCCAGATTTATTTGCCAAACAGAAAATCTACCTGCGTCGATCCAGATTCTTGTCACATCACAGGCGAAAAAAGTATAATGAGCACAAGTTTCAATGGGATTCCCTTTATTTATAATCTTTTCAGACACTGTAAACGAAATCCTCTCAGGAATCTGAACATGTTTCATTCAACCCCCCACCACCACCACCCCCACCCTTGTGACTCAGTGACTCATCTTAGTGGTAATTCACGTGGTAAGAAAGTGGTGGGGGTTCACTTAAAGTTAGTAATTCTGTGTGTGTGTGTCTGTGTGTTGAATTTCTGCACTCTTGGCAGTAATGGTGTTGATCTGGTTGCTAGGCAGCGGCGGTGCTCAGCTCTGGAATGGAGATCACTGAGAGGAGGAGGAGGAGGATGGGGAGGGAGCAGGGGTACTGATCCTGTTTTGGTAAAAATCTATTCACAGGAACTAGTTCAGTTTAGGTTTTCTGTTTTTGTCACGGGAAAGAAGAAAATATTTTTAAAAATATATTAAAATATGCAGACGATGAGATCCAAACCTGTATCCAGCGGAAGGGTGTTGCTCTGTCCGTCTGTGGTTTATTTAACCACTGCTGTGTATGTCTTCTGGTGCTTGTTCCTGTGTGCCTGCTGAGGTATATGTTAACTCTGGTTATATTTAGGGTTTCTTTGTCCCCGGGCAAACAAAAGACCTGGGGAAGGCTTATGTCAACATAAAACACCCTGAAGAACAATATATTTATATAACAAAGTTACACATTGCAGTGTTTGCATGGTTTCCCCCAGGAAACTCTGTAGTGGAGGAAGCAAGGAAAGAAAAAATAAGCACAGGGTCTTCACATGTGCATTCAAAATATCCCTTCTACATCACACCCCACTAACTTTACTAACGTGGCTAAAACTACGTGTTTGGGAATTACATTTATTCACTTGGTTTCTTAATGTTGGATGAGACTAGTGATGCCACTGTCATATACAATTTCTTCAATTTAATGAGTGTTTGTGCTAATGTAGCTTTATATTCAGCATAGAGGCATGAGATCTCTGTACTAACGCATTACGTAATAACAGTACAATATGTAATAATGTACGGGAAAGGTCATGTTCATTTATAATCAAATATTTGTGTTTAAATGTAGAGAGTAAAAGTAAAAAGTTGCCAAAGCAATACTCAAGAAAAAAACAGATAGCTGCAGTACAATTACTTTACTTCCTACCTCTGCTTTTGGTGTGAGCGGGATGCCAAAACAAAATGTATTACATATTGCACCATCAGTAAAACGTGCAAATATAAATTCCAGGGATATTGTAAAGTCCTGCAGTTACATATAATAATACACGTAATAAAATTGTGACAGGGTGTGGATCTGTTTTTATATGCCCAATAACTTTTAAAGCAAACAAAATATAACTAGGACAGTGCAATGTACCATATGAATGAAATGCACTGAATTAAAGTCCATTTGTGTCCTATTGTGTTTGTTGCAGCTTGCAGGAGGTGTAATCCTGGGCGTGGCCCTATGGCTGAGACACGATCCCCAGACCAGCAGCCTGCTGGGAATTGAAATTGATGGAACCCATGCGCCAAGCACCTTCTACACCAGTACGTATCTCAGTTGCAACTATCTTTACTGTGTGTTTAGGCATGCCTGTATGCTTTAATGAAAAAAATTCTGCTGCTGAAGCTTCCGTTGCGAGAGGCCTTGTGGCAAATAAAAAAAAAAAAAAAAACACCTGTTGCCACAGCAACCTCAATCACATATAGATCACGATACTGTGACATTTGTGCTGACATCTCCATACAAATCCCTCTGCACACAATTACACCAAAATACGCGACCAAAGCTGAGTGGAAAGATCGCTGTAGCAGATAGTTTACACAAATCCTTCTCCTTCTCCTTTTACTGAATAATAGCCAACAAGTAACTGTTGCAACTCTGACATCTTTATGTTGAGCTCGCCCTCCAATTCCACTCTTCATGATGTGATTGGCCCAACTAAAAACTGGTCAGACCATTCACATCATGAAGGCTCCAGCTTGCAAAGTCTACTGTGAGTCTTAATTTCTAGGTACCTATACTGTGCATTGTAGACTAAAGCACATATACTAGTAGGAAATACGTCATTGTGACAGAAGACCATATCTTTAGGTCAGCATCGACATATCATTTCCTGTTATTGAATACAATTTCAGTATCTGTAGTTTGATGTGCTATAATCGCTAACCGTGAAACAATAACATTAACTATTAATGGCTAGAATAAGTGAATCGTCTTTGGTCTGTAAAGCCCCTATTGATTAAGAACAATAGCAATAACATAAGTGAAAGGTTTTCTTCCTGAAAAACAATGTATAGACTCATAGAAACGCTTCCAGGCGATTGTTTCATGGTTGTTAGGTTCTAAAACACAAATAAACAAGCATGAAACGTTCAACAGATGATTCATTATGAAGACAGACACTCTTTCCTTTCTTTAAATATTCCTCCTCTGCATTTCTCATTCATTTGTTACATCAAACTAACGCAGGGCTAAATACAAAAAACAACAAGACACGTCTGTTTTTCAGTTTTTTTCTTCACGCGTGAATGCTGTGGTTAGAGCACAGCAGCTGAGGAATGAGGGGGGGGGGGAGAGAAAGAAGGAGTGGTGGAAAGCTTACTCTGAAACAAAGTCTGTGAAGGAGATAAATGACTGACCAATAAATGGTCCGGTGTTTTTTTTTCAGGTCACCTTTTTGCTATCAGCAAAGTCTAGACACAGCTTTCAATCAAGAACATACTCTTGCGTCAATTCAAAACTGGCATGTCACATATCAGCACAATATACTCCCTGAAATGATCTGACGTGAAGCTACAGAACATCAGATCTAAGAGCTGCAGTTTACTTCAGGATGCACATTTTTTTTAAATAAAAGATCATATGTAATTTTCTTTTAAATGGAGCCCTCGTTATAAGCGAATTGAAATGAGAAAAGATTTACTTACAGTACATATCAGCTGTGTATGATGGAATTTAATTTCTTTCATGTTGCTGGTTTATATACTCAACTGCTTAAATGTTTCAATGCAGCATTACAGGCCCTGCACCAGTACCTAAAGATAAGAGGTAACTTTTATTATACAGCTGATCCATCACAGACAGTCAGTAAATTACTTTTAGGACCCATCCTGTGGGTGTTAAAGTAGATATGCATTATAAACTGATTGATGATAAGAACAGTGAATTTCTAAACTTACTAAAAAACGATAAGAGTGAGAGCGAAAACTCCTCCCACTTGTTTCTAATTAGTAATTGCACAGTCAGGTAGCGTACTGATGCTTTGAACATATGTGCATGCATACCGTTCTTTCTGGCCTTTTGCCATGTTAATTTCATTCTACATAATGGCAGCATCCAGGCAGAATGTCATCTGCCACCAACATGATTATCAGACCGCCTGCTGAGACGGTCGTCCATCTGCTAGACTCTCCCGTGTATACAAAAAGCTCTGAAGTTGTTAGTGTCCAGTAGGTTGTTGGTCACCACCTCCCTTGACCAGCTGCTTTACTGCCTGCTTACCGAGTCTGACTGGATCACCAGCTGTACAAACACAGGAGGTTTCCAATTCTTATGTTTTCCTCAGAGCCATGTGTGGTGGAAAGTCGGCAGAGCCATGATGATCAGGACCTTTTGTTAAAAAAAAGTTTTTAATATGTGTTTGCCTTATTCATTTTAGGATTGGTTGTCCAAAGCTGAATCATTATTATCCATTAATTCATTATTGCTATTATTGATTAACTGATTCAAGTCATTTTCTACAAAATTAAGAAAAAAAATACCCACGAGCTCAAGTTGAAATGTCTTCAAATTGACTGTAATTGATTAACTATCAAAGCAGATAATTTTTTTTTTGCTTAACTAATCAATCTCCTAATAGTTGGGTTCCTGAGCAGTGTCTTACCAAACAGAGCTGCACTGCATTCACTCACATACAGCATAATACAGGAGGCACAGGGAGAGCAGCGGACCAACTGACCATCAGTAACCTGGACATGAGAATAGTGAACTGGTGTGAAATACGTTCATGAAACAGGGTGGCTCCGCCTCGCCCATGATCACCAGCCACTTATGGCCAGGACTAACAGATGACACACAGCTCATCATCTGACTGAGTAAAAACGTCGCACCCCTGCATGAACTTAATCGTTGCATCTCCTCTCTCCTGCAACGCTGCAAACCAATGCGGTCACCCACATTACACCAGACGCTTCCTGCCGTCTGCGTCAACAACATGACTCAACCGCCTTGCGATAGAGAGAAGGGAGAAAAGGGATTAAAGGGAAGGGATGATAGCGAAAGTAAGAGGCTTTTTATAGTTTTAAAATGAAAATTGCGAAAGGGGGCTTATTTTCATCTCCACATAAAACACAGCGAGAGGGGAAACAGGAGTGGGTGTCGGACCCTTTTTTGCTTTTGCCACCCTGCGTTTCGGCATAGCTGTGGCTGTTCAATGAAAACCACTCACCGCTTCGAAAGGAACTACTTAGGGACTTTCTTCCAAACAGCCTCAATGATTGCATCCTACCCATTACATAAAGTCTCCCTCTCATTCCCAAGGAGGGGAGAAAAAGGCCTGGTCGGTATAGGAAAAAATTCCTCACTGGCCCTCCCTTTTTCTCCCTCTTTCCCTCTTCCTTCTCTTCCTAATCGGCCCCACCCCTCCTCCTCCCTCTTTCTCTGTGAAAGTTTTTTTTTCTTTCCCCTTCTCCGCTCAGTTTCTTTCCACTGTCGCTCCCCCTCACTTCCCCATCTGGTTGTGGTTAGTGTTTTGAGTCGCTGTCTCTTCTCTCCCCCCACTAGTCCTCCCTCTACCTCTGTCTGCCCTTTTTTCCCCTCCTCCCATTTCTATCCCCTGCCGCCGCCAGCAGCTTTTCAATATGGAGCCCTACATCTGCTTGTCTCCTTTCTCTTCAAGCCCAAACATTCACAATCACCCAGTGGCTGCCTGCTTAAACATAAATTAATTGACGTATAACTGAATAATAAGCCTGAAAACGCTCTTTATCTTTTACTTTCATTTACCAAACGAAATAAATCATGAATGCCGTTCTGACAAGCAAAATGTTGGCAGTTTCTCAAACTTGTGTGGTCGAATCCAGTTTCATTAATTATCATGGTAGCAAAGGAGTTGAAGGGTCAGCTCCTTTTTTACATTACATAATCTGCAGATTTTGAAGCAGCGTTTAGAGAAAGGAGGCTGATACTGAAACGGAAACAGTTCTTGATCACAATTAGAAATGTTTCCCTTTATTTTTCATAGGATAGCAGACCTATGACTGTTATTTGCGTGTGTAGAGATGCAGATAAAGCTTTAATCATGCAACAGATGTCAAACAGGAACAAAGTAGAATTGGTGAAAGTGCATGGGGAGAGCTGAGAATGATTTATTACAACTTGAAGTGCAACTCTGATTTTGTCAGTTAAGATAAGTAAAAGCCAATGCAGTGACACCACTAAAAGTATGTGTCAGAAATGCAGAAGATCACACAAGCTTTCTAACCACGTAAACAGCCGTGACTGTCTATGTTTAGTCAAAATAATATTAACCATTCAATACATAACACAACTGTTAAAGTCGGCTTGCACTTGCACTTCATTGTTCTTAAAACGAAACTGTTCATCTGCCACTGAAAGTCCTGTTGGCCCAACAGCAAACTAAACTCTCATTGCTCTCTTTCATAAACGTAAACTGAATAAACTGAGACAGCTGTTAACAGTTACCTATGAAACCAAATCACTTGAGAAGTAATGTGTGGAGACTTTGCAGATTTCACACCATTGGCTACTACCAGACTATGTAAAAAAGCACCTGCCTTACAGTAACGTTAGCTCGTCATTAAAGTCAGGCAGCAGATTGACTTGATTTTTTAGTTAGCCTTTATAGACTGCAGATTAATTAAAAAGGACCATACTATTTACAGACAGACTTTTTGGTTCAGCATTTGGCCCAGTGTCCCAGTGCTATTGTGCTGTTAAGTCAATAGAACATTCATTCAGCTCATGAAGTAATTTAATTTTTGAATTCAAGTAAGTCACAAGATTGCAAGCTTGTGATCCCGAGTCCTGAAATGGTTCTAACTGTGGTAAGTGTAAGTTCAGAGTTGATGTGAATTACAACAGACAAGACACTTTGACTTGAGTTAATAGCAGAAGATCAATGGATGTCATTTAATTTGATTATGGTTTTCACAGTGGAGCTGCACTGTGTACTGGTGCAGGATCCTACATGGATTGCTTTGGAAATTTAAGCTAGTAAATGGGTGCAAATGTTCTGACAGTTAATGTGGAGAACAGCTGCACACGTACAGAGATCCCCCACCCCCCCAGTGAAATGCATTTTGCTCACTCCAGCCTAATATTTAACCATGGTAACCATCACAATACCATACAACTGTTAATGTTCAGGCAGGGAGAAGGTACTCCCAGCAGAACAACACGGCTTCTATACTTTAAGTGACCTTCTTCTTTCATGGGGTCACTTTTCACATAAAGTGACCAAGACCAGTGGAGCTTCAGGAAGTCATTACTTGAACTACTTGACTTTCCTTCCTATTCAGTCGCTAACTACACCGTTATTTACTTTCCAAGAAACAAGTGTCACTGCCTCCAACAGTAGCACAATGCTGGTCATCCCCTGAAAATTTCACATGAAATAAGGGAAGTTTAATGAATCATGAAATCCCTGGAATGTTTCTGGTGGTTAAACATTTTCACATATTTATAATATTTATTTTAAAAGAACACTATTTCTTTTAAGTGATCATTTTATGGTCATTAATCATTAAACATTCAGAATATTTATGACTATTTTTTTATATATTTACACAGCAGAAGCAGTAATATTTACAACAGCATAGTCACTATATAAACTCAATGCTGTCCTCACTATAAAGAAATCCAAAAATTGCCAGTAAAATAAATAACGTTCCTGACAGAAAATAGCGTGATATATATATGGAGAATGACCTACACGAGGGGTGGGGGGGGCAATATTTTCAGCTGCTTTAAAAATTTGGCAAAATTTCATACACTTAACTGCTGGCTGAGACAAAGCAGCCCCTCCCCTCTCTCTCTCTCGGTATCTACAGGCAGTGAATCACCCCAGCAGTAGATGGAGGAGAACAGAGGACAGGAAGAATGACTGCTCACCCGCCAACACTCCCGTTTCCCCGGGTTTCTCCCATATTTTTGTGTTCCCATGTTGTTGTTGTGTTCTCCTGGGGAAACTCCCATAATTTACATGCCACTCAGTCCTTATTAGAAGTAATCTACATACATAAATTTACGCGTGTTTGCCCGATGTCGTGGAGTTGACTGCCTGCATAGAGAACAGCTGTACACACGTCCTTTGAATGGGGTTGCAGAGACAGATGGGCTGAAACTATGTGTCGTGTTCAGGTGATATCATAGGTGATCTGGCTTTTTACTTTACCATTTTCAACTTGAGTTAATATAAAAAAGTAAAAGTAATAATCTTTCACCTTGGTTCACTCTGATCACTGTGGCCTCTCTGCTGTCTGTCTCTGTGTGTGTGTGTGTGTTTGTGTGTGTGTGTGTGTGTGTGTGTGTGTGTGTGTGTGTGTTTGTGCATATTTTTGTTACAGTCAGGGTTAGAGTTTGTATTAAGCTGGCCACAATGAATTACAGTCACAATAGAGAACTTACACTATCATTTCCTTTCCGCTTATCTTAACTTAGGCGGTGTGAAAAACACGCTCCTGCTCCACCATAGTGTTATATTTGGGGGGAAAATCCTGGAAATCCAACATGACTCTGTGTTTAGTGTGTCACAAAGTCTCATAGCTCTACCAGACCTACATTGACTGTATACAGTACATACCCAGTGGTTTACTGTACCAAATCACAAAAATAGAATGTGAGTCAGAGGACTATCCCTGCACAGGGTTTCCTAGCTACCTCAGCTGTGTTTGGACATGAATAGACTTGTCCAGTAAATGATTGAACCCTGAAATGTTTGAAATCAATCATTCAATTCTACCCATTAAACCAGAGTACTGCTCCACATGGTCATTGTCACTTGCTTTCCCACACTATACACATTGTGCAATAAGGCCTGGTGTAACAAAAATACAGGCAGTGTTGATAACACAGTATGCAGCAACCCGCCCCCGCCCATCTGCCTACCCACCCACCACCACCTTGACTAACTGATTTTCTGTGAGAAACCTTGAACATAATAGTATGATGTGCCAGGTTATCACAAAATACGTCATCAAACCTTTGGACTGATTCCCTAAAGAAAAACAGATCTGCAGTGTTTGCCTGCAGACTAAACGGGAAACAGTCTTATACATTGGAAATGTCTGCAGGTTGAGATACTGAGTGTCTTGCATGATGTTCCACTTTGAAGATCTTTTTGGCATCGCAGTTTATCCTTAATGCTGAATTCCCCACTGAGTTACCTCCATCGTTTCATGGGGCAGACTGTAGTATTATTAATAAACGTCCAAATTGTTTAACGGAACAGGAAATGACAGGGGAAGTTTTTCATTGAACAATAAACAATTGTAGGATAACTTAA
Source organism: Rastrelliger brachysoma (assembly GCA_024605115.1). Taxonomy (NCBI): domain Eukaryota; kingdom Metazoa; phylum Chordata; class Actinopteri; order Scombriformes; family Scombridae; genus Rastrelliger; species Rastrelliger brachysoma. Next base: position 11,759 of record JANJYP010149042.1, read on the forward strand.
ACAAAGCAACTAAGTACATCTGGATAAAATATTTGTAGGCATGTTGTGGTCGTAGTTGAATCATTTTATGGAAATTCCAGTCATGAAATTACTATATGTCAATTGCGACAGCAGGCGGATGAACTAAGACAAAAGGTTTTCCTGGATATTTTTTTTTTTAGTTAAAGGTGGCAAAGTCTAAACTGAGAATGTGATGTATATGGTGTTAAATGGGAAAAAAATGATTTGAAAGATAAAATTTGTCCATGGATATTTTGATTTTATACCAAGATGGAACAAAAAAAAGATTAAAGCTCAAGTTAGAAACAAATGACGGTGTTTATTTTATTGACCTTTAACAATATACTTAAATCCCATTTCACCATTATCACAATGCATGGCTTTCAATTTGATTCAAAACCCAATTGTTGGTTAAATGAATAGAAAAGGGGACACTCTTGCACCAGCATGCTGTGTGCCAAACCATTCATTATGTTCTCATTCCAACTGAAACACAATATGATTCCTAACTGGTGACTAACAGAAATGGTCTCAAACATTTTTTTATTTATAAATAAAATTTATTTATTTTAAAACGTTAACTGCATTGATTAATGAATGAATTAATTTGCAAGCATCTTCCGGTCCCCTGCTTGTATCAGAATAACAAACTAGTTGTGTGATGGGTTGTTCTACTGTGTTATTAACATCATGTGTCCAGCATTGGAGAGCAGCCTCTTGTGGAAAGACGTCACTGTCCAACATTCAACAGACTGAACACAGTTATTTTCTTTAAGTTGTTTAATGCTCTCATTTATTGCTGCACTAACATTCAGGTTTGTAAAGGTAATTATTTAGTCATTAAATCAAAAAACTAGCTTGAAGATAAACTACAAAATAACTTAAGCGAGTGTTTTAATGTCCTTGCAGCTGTATTCCACCTTTTTTCGTTTCGCCACCGTCACATGTTGTAATTTTTAACAAAGGCAGTGGTCAGTAATACAGCAAAAGGAACCTAGATGGCATCTTATTTTCAACTTCAAAGAATGTGTCTAAAGGAAGGGACATACATCAAAGAGTCTAGTTTACAGCTGCTCTGAAATGTACACTGACAGAAGTCATAGTCTGGAGACAGCTTGCTTCAGAGAGGAGT
>JANJYP010149083.1:0-15067 GCA_024605115.1 Rastrelliger brachysoma
GAAATGAAAGAGATAAGCAAATCACACCTAAGGTTACTGTGGGAAGGCTGTTATAAAGTACAGGCTGCAGAAATGGTCACATGTTGCTGGAGTCTTTTGTCGCCTGAGTAACTTTAACAGAAAGACAGTTGACAGTTATGCAGATGTATTAAGAACAAAATAAAGACCCTTTAAAAGACACAGTGTCAGTAAAAGTACAGCAAGAAAACAAACCACCATAAAATACAACATACAGACACATAAAAGATTCATTTTAGATCCAATGAGAAACTTCCACAGACAATTTCTAACAGAGAACAATGTGTCTCTTTTCAGTTGTGCACCCCCCCCCCCCAGTGCAAGACACGTGCAAGCAGCATGAGAATCTAAGCAGAAGATAATTAAGACCTCAAATCGCAAGAGACTTACTAAAATCATGTCCTGTGATATCACTAGCATCAAGTGTGAAAGCAGGGAGTGTGAAAATTACAAAGACAGAACAGTTCCCCTTCTCAAGTTGACATGACAGTGCAGCAAAGGTATACTAGTGTACTATACTATCAAAGGACAGAAGAGAAGGCAAAAATGAATGATGAAGAGCAGCCAACAGTAATAATAAATAATTGAGCAACTTGCTGAGCAGTTCAATATACTTCCAAACAACTTTAAGAAGCATTTCCTCAATATTAAACCTACAACCATTAGCTCAAGTTGTTTCAAAAATGTTTTTATCATTATTATAAAATCATAGATTTCTCTAAGAACTGTACTCACACTACCTGTGAGTACAGTTTTGCAATTCAAGCAGTGCACTTTGGATCATCTTACCAGCAGGCAACACTACAGACAGGTTGTTTATATAAGCCAAGAGCTAACCTGCTGCAGCACAATATTACCATCAAAGCACAAAAACCCAGCAGCTATGTGGAAACATCTGAAACAGGTAATGGATTATGCACAGGCAACATACCCTGAGATTTCAGTGACACACTCCTTCGATGATGGTCCAAAAAAGCATCCCCAGTCATGTTAAGGCAGCACCAGATGGTGTTGAAGCAGCCTTGAAGAGGGATGCTGAAGTGCTACTAAGCCAGGCCGGGACTTATGAGATGGACATGAGCCCTTCAAAACCTTTTTGGAAACCAGCACGTCTATCATGTTGCTTGTCAGTGGTGAGACTTTTGAGCGGACACTGAGAGGATGTTATCAAACCTACATCAGCTTTATACATCAGGTGGTTGCTCCAGGATAGATCATAACTTGTGATGCCAACTGTATGAGCTCGACCCAAAAGCAGTTTGAACCCAGAGTCTTTCAGGTTTGTGAGAGGGTACCTGCTGCGTGTTACAGAGCCAGACACAAATCGATTAAGAAAACCCAGAGGTGCTGGCACAGCAGCGTGTGCTTTAAAGACTGTGTTAAAAATAATTGACATTGCCACCTTACGCCATGCATTGATTTGTGGACTCCAGTTTGGCCTTTTGACCATCACCATGTTGGCTTTTTGGAGCCATGAACAAGAGGGTGGAGCTTACCCTAATGCTAAATGGTAGTTAGGTATGTTAAGTGTGCTAATGCTAATCGTCTCTAGTGAAAAACAGGCTTAATACAATTAAAACAAAATGTATTTACCTGAAAACTGTATATCAGACTATTTTAATTGTCTTTAGATACAACCAAACTAGTTGGTTTAACTTTCATTTGTGAAAACACTGAAAGAGCAATGTTGCGGCCGTACTATGTAAATCTGTAAATCAGGGGTTACACCATTTTTACTTTACGTAATAACGTTGACGCCGTGGTAACAACGTAGCCACGCCCATACCTTTACCTGGATTGAACTAGGACTTCTTTCTGGAGCCAGTAGAGTCACCCTCTCCGGCCAAATGTAAATGCATAGGCCTGTTTTTCCCAAAGCCTTTTGTGACACATTCTCATGACCTGCTGTCATATGGTGAGCATTTTAAAATAAAATACTTAAATTTATGGGTTCTAGGTTGTCTTTGATTGGGTTGAATTCAAAAGGAAAAGAGAAATATATGACTGATTAAGCACGCTTACACAGAGAATGGACTTTACAGTATGCAACATCTTGTGTCCATCAGTTAAATTTCTGACATTATTTGAATATTTGTATAGATTCTGTAAGTTTTAACAAGGTTAAATACAGGCATCTTTTTTCTTTTTTTTTTTTTTTTTTTTTACATCTTTTAACATTCAAGTGTTTGCTTAAACACAGACTAGTGTTAACCTATTTTCTTAGACACATTAAACCAGACAACACACGAGTTTAACCCCACTTTGTCTTGTTTTGGTACTGTATGTAGTAATAAAATCACATTTTGACTTTCTGGCTTGTCAAAGCAGGAACAGCAGAGGTGGAATGAATATGATGACTGCATTTCATTTAGGTTACGACAGTTCTTGCTTTGACAGGGCAACATGTCTGCTGTGAAAAACTCTTATTCACACAGACTCCTCGAGGGCTACATTGCCCTGAGCAATAACCACTTGGCATTATGTTCCTTATTCAACAGATTTACAGTTTGATGCCACAACACTGCAATAACACTGATCCCTGTTGAAAGAAAAACTAGAATAGGTTAAGGTGCTTTACATAATGATTGACACACTGGAAATAAGACTGGACAGTGAAATAAATTGCTTAAAATAAAAATGTGGTGTTCAACACAAAACTCAGCATATGTTTGTTTTTTTATATCTTGAAAGAAGATTAAGAATCTGTTAATAATTGTGCATTGACTTTCCATATTAAAACATGGACACTGTTTACACTTTGTACTAGGCAACTTCTCTTTGACTCTTTTGCAACCTCCCAAACTACATCCACATTTTGCAGGTGCCACTGTACCTCAGTACCAATCACTGAACCTTCCAGGTTGAAGTAAATCTGTCACAAAGTTCAGAAACCAAAACTATCTTTGGTTTATGGTCCTGTGTTGTGATGAATGACATGACCTGCAAGTCATTTTGATCCTGACACTCTCATAAAAACTCACTCATAATGAGAAAAAAGTAAACCATTGTGATCGAGTTTCAGCTGATGTTGCTGTAACAAACATGTCTGTCTTCATAATATATCTGTCACATTATATATGAAATATCTATTCATCATAAATGTACACTAAAGTGTGCATTAAAAAACACACACAGCATTGTTATTATAGATTTCTTGACAGGGTACTCTTTGTAAATGATTGTCTGCAACTGATTTGCAAGCAGACCTGATGAAAATGTTCTCGTGCAGGTGAACTACTTGTTATGCAGCTGCAAACTACAACAGCAACATGTAGACCACCATGCGTTAACTCCATAGCAACACCATATTTGTTATACACATTACATAGTTCCAATCACCTATAAGTATTTCCACCTTGCAGCTCTGGAAATAGCTCTGGTGAAGCAGAGGAGTAGCACCTGTGCGCTGACATCATTTCTCCTCCCAACCAAATTAACGAGAGGCAAGGATGAGATACTTGAGAGGATGGTTTCGGTGCTTTATGTATTTTACCACTGCTGCATACTCTACAACTAAATTAAAGAGATCATTAAATAAACAAAACGCAGGGCAGACCGCTCTCAATGACGAATGCTACAATTTCACAGTTTGACGGTATAATCAGCTTGGTTGATGACACATCTTTCAGTGGCGTCGTCTGAAAATGTTGTTGACTCGTGTTACTTCTGCATGGGTGTCCACAGTCAACTCTTTACAGCGAGGGTGGGAGTTTCAGGTCTGTTATTTGAAGTTAATACACAAATTTAAAAAACTGAGTCACGTAAGGATTTCTAGTGAAATGACTTGACATCATTTCCCAATCAATTGTTATTGTGAAACCTTAACTTATGCTCTCATTTTGATGCAAACAGTAGAACCTGGAGTTTCACTTTTCACAGGGAAGATGTTCCACACGTTTTAAGACATTAAAATACTCATAATATGTTCACTGAATAGCCAGTTCTCATCATTCTGCAGAGTAAAATGCAGTAATAATAGGATTTAAAGAAGATACACTGCATGATGTACAACCACAGAGCTGTATGCATTAATTAGAAACCAACTAACCCTCTGAGTCACTGAGTTCTACATCAAAAGTTGTTTTCTGGAAATTATTGTTCATATAATACACAAATTATTCAGATGTGTATCAGTGTCATAATGTTTTTGATATACAAATGTTAAGTTAAAAATTAGCCATAATGTTCTGCTTCCAGCATACAGAGGGGTGTCAAATGTAAAGAAAAACCTGAATAACTGAGTTGAGAAACTTGATGAAAACAGATGCTTTTCTGCAGCAGTTTCAAATGATACAATTAAGCAATCAGTGTCCTATCGTGTTCTCTGTCAAATACAAAAAATGTTGAGCAGACACAACTGACTTTGATATTGGACATCACAAGAAATAAAAAAAGATCTAAGTGGTTTATCACAGTGTCAAATTCACATTTAGGAGCTCGGAGGTGCAAAACCCATATATACTGTTCTACAGAGGCGTGAAATGGTCAGATAAGTCATTTTGCACCTAACTCGACAAGTGGGTGTGAAGGGTGAGTTTAAGTGTGACTTGACAGTATAGGAGTGTTTGACCTGTTCAAGGAAGGGGTGTTTTGGGTCTGTCATCATGCTGGGGGGACATTTTCCTGTCATGCTTTTGATCCACTCATCTCCTTAGAGGAAAGAGTGAGCACTTTTATCTTGTGATGAAACATTTCCATCCTGGTCACAGAGATCTCTTCTAAGATGACATACCACTGTCCAAAGAGGAAAGTTGTCATTGAATAGGTTGAAGAGTATGAAAATGATGTAAGCTGTGACCTTTATAAGTCACTAATTGAACATCAATGGAAGCCTTTAGACTGATGTGTTAGACAGCTCTTTACTCCACAATCATCAAATCAACAAAAGCAAACATCATTGTGTTCATCCTCCCTGTAGAGCCACATTTTACAAAAACACTATGTTGGTTTTGTGGTTAATTTGTTGCCTGTATTTTTTTAAAGACTGCACTTTAGGGTGTTAACTTCTGAAAGTGAGCACATTCGTAGAAATTAAAGGACGATGGGTGTGGCACATCTTCCTGTAAATCCCTACTCCCCCCTTAAGATGTTAATTTTATGAGCCACACTGCTTGTAATGAATTAAGGGTGAGATATAAAACCTACACAGAAATAAACAACACTTCAAGATGTGGGTACAAAGTTATCTTCATCTTCTCACAAAATTTCATTTATTTTTTATAACTTGTGTTTTGATGAATGCATATATAAATGAATAATAATAACTCTCTTCATACTATATATAAGGTGGGCTGGTTATCAAAAATGAATCATGACAGGAAATGTTTTTTTTCTAAACTGTATGTCTTTAGGAGTAGTGTTGGTAGCACATCCATTCATCTGATGTGACTAATTAAAACTGGCCAAACTAGGAATGCACAATAAAATAAAATGAAACAAAAATTCACAGTGACAGGGTCACAGGTGTATTGTATAATATTTGACAGATGACAGCTATAAAAACACGACAGGGACAAGACATCATCATAGTAGATAATACAGCATGCTTTATAAACAATGTGCTTCATTTTTATAAAACAATACAATACAAAAAAAGCTTCAGATATAATGGTTTTCATATTTACAGGATGTAAATATGAGCAAAGCAAAGGACAACGTAAAATACCATCAGCTCTTAATGCACAGAGGAAGCTAACTGGAGGAAGCTAAGTATGAGTAAAAGTAACTTCATAAGCTGTCGCTTAGAGGTAGCACAAACTTCATTTTCACCACTAATACTACAGGATCCAGCTCAGTACTCTGTCAAATTTATATTTACTACTACTTATACAGTGTAAAAAAATATTCAGTATGTAGTTAATTACTAAGTCTAAAGATCAGAGAAGTCCTTTTTACTCTTATAATGGAAATCAAATTCTGTATAATTTATAGCCCACAGAGGGCAGCAGAACAACATTGTTAGGAGTGCAGCAGTTGAGGCTCATTTCAAGGAGAGCTCATTTCTGAACCAATGGTATTGGTTGGTATTGGCTTAACCTACAGATCAAGAGTAGTATGAGCAGTTCATCTAATCTGTTTTCTCTCTGTCTCTCCACAAACTATGTCTGACATTATGAGGTAAACTGGATTTGATTCCCGAATTTACTATTGATTGACCCGTATTAGTACAGTTGAAACCATGACCATGCAAAAACCAAAACTGACATGTGCACGTATGTTGTCCTAACAAATTCATCTGGATCAAAAGACACTGTACTAGTAAAAACAGTATTTTGTAAGAGTAAAAAACAGAAACCCTGCTAGCCATGGTAAAACACTGTATAATTTCTTGACCCCAAATTAAATATTTGCATCTTAAAGTAGAATCAGCTATTGCACAATGTCATATTGTTAAAAGTTGGCATCCAGCCTTTTGTCATACTGTGTCGAAGTCATCCGAGAATAGCTCAACCTCATCTCCTCTAGGCCTCCTTTTCATTATGACCTCTGTTCTAGTCTGCAAGGTCTTTATCAAATTAGCATTTTCCCAGCATGTCTCGAAACATATCAAGGTCCCGATGAGAACCCACTTAACATTTTCCCAAACTGGGCAGCCAAGCATCCCCACTGTCACTTAGAGCCAGAAATAGGCAAGCGAACTGAAACCTGACGTAAATGCCCTTTGTGATTTGCTGTGAGAGCGCAGGGAGAGGGCTTGTCTCAGTGCAATATCTATCTGATGGCATGATACGGAAAGCTCTGTTTATCACTGGACTGGATATTATTAATTCGAAAAAAGATACTTTAAGAGCAGAATTACAGAAGAACAGTAACATCTGATTGATCACTCAACAGTACTATAAACAACCACAAAGATTTCCATGTCAATGATTACAAAATATATAATACATATTATACAGTATGTCTTACTTATTAAGTATGATCACTTCAGCAAATTCAATTTACAAATACAACAAGTTATTCAAAGTATGAAGCCAACTCTGTACATGCGTTAGTCTTTAACATACAGTGATCAAAAGGATCAGGGTCTTGTACAGTGTGCACTGAATAGACAACCATTCGTCATGACATGACTGTGCATCAGGTCCTTTAATTTGTAGCTTAACTTTTGACCAACTTTCTGTTGTGTCCAATGAGAAATCATTTCTCTCTCACACAGGTTTGCTGTGCCATTGATATTACATGGTGCTTCATGGTCAAGTTGGCAGTGTTGAGTCTTCCAGTGTCTAATGTACTCTGTACAAATCCACTATCAGCAGAAAAGGTCGTCAAGCAGAGCCTCTATATTAATTATGTAAAACTTTCATAATAGTGCTCTTAAATCATGACTGTAAATGAGTCTAAATATGCAGTATATAGCTGAAACTATGCAAATACATATTGGCAAGTCCTTGGCATTCATTGAGCACCACCCTGTTGTTATGTATTCATGAGGTTGAAGGTAAACAGCTTGAATCATCGCAGATGGAGCAGTTAGGTGAAATCTTTTAAGATGAAGGGGATAGAGTTTCTCGTAGTGATACAGGATGGAGTTGGCAAGAGCTTTGTTGAGTTTAAAACTGGTAGGACAGTGCTTTTGTTTGCTTGGTCTTTTAACAGTCAATTCAAGGTATTGAGACATCTTTAACAATAATCCAGATTTCCTCTCCATTATCATGTAAACAAACAATAAAGAGCAGTAGAAATATATTAAATTCATAAAGATTTCCCTTTTCTTTCATGTTTCAATAACATAAAAAACATCTCAATAAAATGTCCTAGAAATAATGGGCCTTTTTGTTTTAAAGATATTCTTTAAAACAAAAAGGCCCATTCTAGAGTTTTATGTCATTTTATGTTGTAGCCTGTAACTGCTTGTAAACAGCCCTGGGAGAATAATAATATAATCAAATCATTTTCATGTTGAACTTGCGTGCCCCACCCTGTCCTCCACTGGCAGCAGGTCCATCTACCTTTCTGAAGGAATATTCCACAGAGAAATTGTTTTTGTGCTGTCCTCTCCCACGACTCCACACAAACAGCAGAATGAAACAAAAGAGGACGACCCCCAGGAACATGATACAGCCCATTGCTGTGGATATGAGAATGGTCTTGAGGTCCAGAGTGAACTTCAAGAAGACTCTGGTATCATTCAGATTTGTGTCATTAAGGTCCCCAGCGTAGTAGGTACGGTTGGCCATGAGGGCTGCATCTAGCGGCAGCCCACTCACTGTGAGTGTGGCGAAATAAGTGTCATTTCCACCAGCATTGCTTGCAATGCAGATGTAAGTTCCACTATCTGTTACCTGGGCATACCTTATTTCTAGTGTGCCTTCTGGTAGTACAGTTAGGCGTCCACTGCTCTTTGTGGTAATGCGGCGGCGCTGAGGAGATATCCAAAATATTACTGGTGTCGGCTCACCCTCTGCTTTGCAAATGAATGACACTACCTGTCCCTCACGGGCAGATATTTGCTGCAGTTTCCTGTTGCGGATTTTAGGCTTCTGGCAAGTAAAGTGGTCAAAGAGAGCTGAGTCAGAGAAAGCACTAAGAGCCCGTCCCTGCACCTCAACAGGCGTTGTACACACTGGGGCAGCACCATCAAAATTTAGTGTCTTCCTGCGCTGGAGGATCCAGAGCAAGCGGCAATCACAAGCCAGAGGATTTCCATCCAAACGTAACGTTTCCAGAGTGTTGACAGACTGAAATGCTCCCTCCTCCAGTGTCACCAGGCTGTTAGTAGAGAGGTTGAGGAGGCGAATTTGCCTTAGACCACCAAGTGCATATGGTTGCACCATCACCAAGTTGGTGTTGACCAGATGCAGCTCTTTTAGCCTAACAAGGTCCCTCAGCGCCCAGGACTCCAAGACAGAAATAGGGTTGTAGGAGAGGTTGAGACTGGTGAGGTGAGCCAAACTGCGTAGGGCTGAGGTGGGTACAGAGGTGATGTTGGTGTGCGTAATTGACAGCCAAGACAAGTTAAGCCCCTGTAGGCTGTGAGGGGAAATGTACTCCAAAAAGGGCCAGTGATCAATCTCTAGGCCCCTCAGGTTTCCCAGTTTACGGAAGTTCTGGTCCTCTAAGGCAGAGATACTGAGGTGACGGAGCTGTAGAGTCACCAGATTATGCAGGTAAGACAAAGACTGGCTGGACACAGAGGTCAGGTTGCACCTCTCAATGGTCAGCTCCCTCAGCCCCACTAGACCCAAAAAGGCCTTGTTAGAGATATAAACCAGATCATTGTCTCCAACTTCCAGGTTCCTTAAATTTTTCAGGTCTTGGAAAGTAAAGTCCAAAAGAATTACAATCTTATTCCCACTAAGGTCCAATGATGTTAAGTTAGAGAGACGTGAGAAAGCCCCCATAGGGACCAGTTTCAATTGGTTACCCCTGAGTGAAAGCAACTGCAGATTCTGGAGACTAGAAAAAGCATTCGGTTCCAGGACACTGATCATATTCTCACTCAGGTCTAGCTTTTCAAGACGTTGATACGGGAGCAGGTCCCCATGCTCTACCCAGCGAAGTTTATTCCCACTTAGGTCCAGGATCTTGGTGTCAAGCGGAATGCCATCTGGCAGTGCAGAAAGGCGTTTACCATGACAGGAGACAGTCTTGAGTTTTGCAATGCATTCACAACGTTGGGGACATCCTTGGCTCTGTGTGGGTGACACCATGATCATCACCAACAAGAATAAGAAAGGCAGGAGCCAGCCAACATTCTGGCCTAGGCTTAACCCCATGGTCCCCCTTTCTTCTACTTTCTCCTTCTCCTCACTGGGGGTGGATCACTGGGCCAGACACCTGAGAAAAGAGAAAATAGGATAAATAAACAGAAAGGGGGAGAGCTGATGGAGGTTCAGGAAGAATGAGAGGGGGAGACAAAGAGACAGACAGTGAGACAAATTAATTAAACTCAATTCCCCTTCAACAGCAGTGATCAAATACTAAATTAGTGGAATTACAATCACAAACTCTAATTGACCCACTGCTGCTGTGAAATTAAAGCTCAGCTCAAATTCAAAATAATCCTCAAAGGACTCTGTATTCAGCTGAAACAGTTCAGTTTCAATGGGTGACTGTACCTTGTTAGCATTTCGGTTTTCGAATCATAAATCCCTGATAGCTATAAATCAATATTACATCTGATAGCTGTTTTGTTCTCTAGCAATTTCATGCATTGTCAATGAAAACAGGGAAATTGAAAATCTATTGTTTTCATAAGACCTCATGTGAGACATCTTAAAATGTATGAAAAAGGGAAACAATTGCATCCTCTCAACAGCCTCTAACAATGAATACAGCTGCAAATGTTCCACTTTCATGGTGCGACAAAACACAAAAATAAACTTGCATGTAAACAGGCTGAATATAATGTGACACCATCAGTAAACAATCCAATCAGCAGACATATAGCCCACTATATGCAGACACAAGTATATTTGACTAAATGTCAACAGCTGGCATTGCACAGGTCCTTGAAAAGGTCATACTCACCTAAGCACAAAGCTTCGACTCAGTGCATCACAATAACTCAATCCATCACATCATCTGCGTCTCTGAGGCATGTGGCTTATCATGAGAAGAGCTCGCCTAGCCCAACCTACCTATGGGTTTCATATGACACATGCTGAAAATACACACACACACACACACACACACACACACACACACACACACACACACACACACACACACACACACACACACACTTTCCCCCTCCCTTTCTACCCCTCTATCTGCAAGTGAATGTTTAAATGAAATCCCTTTATAAACTTATCGCTAAACACCAACTAGTGGGATGGAAAGTAACTGTGGAAAACATTCTATAACATCATAATAATTAAATTGTGAGGCTGACAGTGTGTTAAGACATACTGAAAAGCCAAAGGCCAAAATGCATGCACAGAAAGACAATGAGCTTCATGCAAGAAGTGCTTACACAACACGTGTATTTAAGAGCATCGGTGGCATTCATCAATTTTCTTGTATTTAAAATCTTCTTTGAGCTACGAATGAATTTGAGGAGTGACCCAGACCTGTTGATTACTGCAGAGAAACACTTGGTGGACATTAGAATTGTAATGTCCTATACTGTGTTAGTTATGAATTAAAACAAACTTCAGTATACTACATTTTCCTTTTTTCACAAGTTCTTGTATTGCACTTGTGTAATGACCTTTATAATTTTTTGTAAACTGTGGAATGCCAGACAAGGCTTGATGACTGATTCTATCACCTTTGAGTCCAAAGAGAGTTGCATATTTTTGCAGGGTTTCTAATGTTACTTGAATTTTAAGCTCTATACAGATGGTAATATCACTTGATGCAGACCTAAATATCTACTAACTAATTTGACTGAGCATGATCATCAGATCAAAATTTAAGTTTGTGCAAATACCTGCAAAGCAAATGACATTCTCTCAGCCTTAGCACATAGGCAANGTTTCTAATGTTACTTGAATTTTAAGCTCTATACAGATGGTAATATCACTTGATGCAGACCTAAATATCTACTAACTAATTTGACTGAGCATGATCATCAGATCAAAATTTAAGTTTGTGCAAATACCTGCAAAGCAAATGACATTCTCTCAGCCTTAGCACATAGGCAACTCACCTTCTTCAATAGCTCAATTTTTTTTTCTGCCTTCAGAGCAGGTGGGCGGCAACTGAAACAACAGTAACCACAAACTTCCTCCTCCGACCCCCACCCACTTCCACTACCACACATTCAAAAATGTCTCCAATTTCCCTGACAATCACATGGCCAGTTTTCTGACCCTATATCTGGTAACAGTCAGCCATCAATAAGCTCAGAGGCCTTAGCCAACTAATGCACCACAGGTCAGTGGCAGGTGGATAGTTGAGTGCACCATGCTGTGTAAAGCATGACTCCACCCCACCCCGTCCAAGAGGCTACTGTTACCTGGTAGTAAGCTGCAGTCAGAAATAACTGTCAGTGTCACATCTCTTTGATTAAGCAATTCTCTTTTCTGCTGAGCTTCAAATGATGCAGGGGACAGAAGGCAAAACCGAGGCGCTGATGAAGGGAAGGAGAGGATTGACTGACAACCACTTTCTCTCTATGCTCATGTTTCATTTGCTTTTTTTAAAGCATACATTTCTGTGGTTTCACACAAGAAGTAAACAAGTAAAATAATATAGAGCAGTGATGATAGTTAAACAAAACAGGAAGTAACATAATTTCCAGAGTACAGTATTTGCACATCCATAACAGTGACTTTTCTACTTAAGCAGGTTATATAAAGCGGCTGGAACATTTAACATTTAAAATATTTGGTTCATCAGATACACATGATGTTGCTGGCAGAGCTTAAAGTTCAGTAAAGTTCAGTTATGTAAAACATAAAAAAGTTCACCAGACTGAGCTACTACAGCTAAATTTCGCAAGCACAATCAATAAGCAGTTCTAATATAAACTCCAATGCTCAGATTGGCTTTGAGAAAGACAATACTGTAGGTGTTTTATGTTGTCATGGTGTTGTCATGGTGACGTCCCCCCCCCCAACGATTCTCTTCCTCGTCTTCTGTTTGTCATATTTGGGTAAAACACACCTATCCACAAGATACCCTCAGTGAGTTACCTACTCCTGTGTGCTGACCTTACCTGAATGTGTTGGACATTACCCACCTGCCTGTACCGCTGCTGCTCATTAGCTCTTCAGTAAATATCAAGGGTAGTTTTTTTCACAGGCAGTGTTGCCTAGTTGCTGCTGTATTTAAGATACTATTTCCTGCCACAGCTGATTTCTTACCTGCTGTGTTTTGGTCCCTGCATTTAGCTCCTGTTACCTGTTAACAAGACCTAACTACAAAAACTATGACAGGACAGGTGGCAATTGTCTGACAACGTCAAACTAATTAATTATACATGAAATCATTACCAGTATATATTGTTCACACAGCCAGTAGCATCAGGTGAGAGGTCAATGGTCTGTCTTTTACTACTTTTGTTGCCAGGCAACATTTACTCATCCAATACACTCAGTATAACTTTGCTGCCTGACATGATGTTGTATTCTCAAAATGGCTCAACGTTTGTAAGGGGGATGAATTGGACTGAAGCATCCATTAGGCTGACTGTTATTGTTGACCGCAGCCAGCTTTTTATATTTGGGCTTGTCGGCTGTCAAGCGAAAGTTCTACTTTGTAAAGCCAAAGGGCTTAAAGAGGGGGATCCATTTAAGAAGCAGCCAGAGTGTCTCTTATTTGACTTTCACAGTGGTGTAGTGTACAGAGTTTTTGATCTTTGTGCTTCAAAATTAGATACAGTAATGTTGATGTCTTTTTAATTACAGTTGGATCATAAGAGTTTAATTAATTAAATGGTAAGCAATCCTCTAACAATTACAGTCATCCATATCCCCTTGGGTTGCCTGGTGTCTCCTCTCTACAGCTACTGCCAGCACGACTGCTTCTGAGCTCAAAGTCTGTAAAGTACAGATGGCAGAGTGGGTGACCCGGGATTCATTTGCTCTCTGCCCACAGTACAATTACCATCCAAACACTGCAGATAGCTAGCAAGATAGGTAGGGAGAGAGAGAAGTGTGACTTTATAGCTTTAAAAAAAAAAAAAAAGCCAAGTACAGGTTAGATAGCAACAGAGCCAGATTTAGACAGTGGAGTGGGCTGTGAAGCTGCAGGGGCAGGGGGCTCACTGAGATGTTCTGCCACCTCCCTCCTCTCTCAGTTCGCCCCCTCATGCTCAAGCCACTACATCATTTATTACTGACACTACCTTTACTCCAGCTGTACCTCCTCTCCAGCTCTTTTTGTTTAAAAGAGAAGATATTAGGGCTTGAAAGACAGCAAATTAAGCTAATGGTTGTTATGCAAACGTCGCCCTTTTCAGCTATTCAAAATGATAGATTGTGAGACCCCCACATGTTTCAACATGAAGACATTAGGATGGGATCACACAGAGGGCACTGCTGATGCTTAGCAAAAATCTCACACATTACATACGCACACGCCCCATTATTCTATGCATAAAGCTTCTCTAATAAGCAGAGAAGTGTGTAAGTGAGTGGGAGAGACAGGATTTAAATGCAGCCTAGCAGCTGTCTCCCAATGTGATATGAGTTATATGTGTCTTTTCTCACATTTATAAGATGTAAGATGTGATACTCATTACTTAGAAAGTCTTCACAATACAAATCAGCAAACAATCAACATCATGTATTCTGGGGATGGTGGAAGTAACATCATACAAATTTCCACACATACAGACTGTCTTGAGATCAGACTAGACATTCAGTCATCACACCTGAATCTCACCTGAAAAAATACTCAAATTTAGGGAAGTGAACAATGGTCCTAGATTGGAAATTACAAAAGTTATTAGCTTGGATCAAAATCTCTGTCATTGCTACTGGTTGCTTGGGGCAGTGCTACTTCTTCATCCTCTCATGTTAGACTGAGGGCAGACTGGATGCTGTTATGTTTGTGACAGTGACTCACCAGTGACTCACTATTGCCTCTTGAGTTAGGAAGTGGTATTATGTGACATGATGGGCCAGGGCAATTCTTATATATAGCACTTTAAAGTGTACCAGTCATCATTTATAAGATAGTGGTGCAGTCTTCTTCTGTTTGAGGAGAATCAGAGGATGAACAAGCAGAGAAGAAAAGGCCATAACTGCACTTTGGTTAATCTTTAAGTCCTCTGGGACTGTCAAGAATCGACAAAAGGATTGCAATCAATAATTGTGACACATGCTGTACTTTTAAAAGGGTATTAAACCCCCTTGTCCAAAAATCCTCCAGCCGTGGAAAAGACATATTGCTGTGGGTGACTGGATCATGTCAGCAACTTAAACAAATGTCATCTTTACACCTGGGAAGAGATTTGCCTATTTGCTGCAAACCTTACTAAAACATGGATTAAAACATATTTGGTAACCTACAGTGACTCTTGTTTTCAAGAAGCTATTTGAGAACAACTGCTTTATGGTGAGTATTCACAGCAGCTGGACAGATTATTTGGGACTGACTCAAAATAAATTCCAGTGTGTGTGTGTAGCAGAAGTCGGCTGGGAGCCGTAGTTAA
>JANJYP010149104.1:0-20870 GCA_024605115.1 Rastrelliger brachysoma
TTCGGCACTTTAGTAGTCATTTCCTCTTGTGTTTGTTTAGATTGTCATCTTTTCACATTTTTTTCCCCAGTATTTCTGAGCGACACATTCCACTAACCCTTTAAACTATTAACTAAAGTGCACTCTGGTGTTATACTCATCTCCAGCAAAGCCCAACTCCACATAATACCCTACAATTAAAGATGATGAGCTCTTCTATCTTTGTCTGCACTGGGAGGAGACAGAGATGGATGAGGCACAGTTGCACTGTAAAATCTCCGCATTTAGTCATGAGGATCAAATATCACAAGTCCAGACAAGCTAATACTGGGATCTTTGAGGTCAATATTTGCATTCAATAGTTTTTAAGAAATCTAATTATAGTTCATGCATATGGTTTTATTCTTACATCATTTTAGAACTGAGTGTATACATGCTGTCTGGTAGATATTATCTCAAGCATATTTTGGCACTTTTCTACTGCAATATCTTTAAGTTACTGGCCAACATATAAACAGATACATCTGTTTTAAACCTATATTGGCAAATTATCTGAATACCTCTATATATTAAGACACTCACTTCTAGTCAAGTCTTGTCATACCTTGCATATTGCCTATGTCATGAGGAGAAAAATAAAGCAGATAACATGAAATTGAACACAGACATCACGGTCACAAATAACTATTAAATATCACTACCAAATGCCCCTGACATCAAAGGAGAGAGGACTCTGCAGATTTGTCTGTTGACAATCATAATAATACCGACAGTGAACACATCACAAAGGTTACAATATGGCCTGCAGTGACATTTAAATGTCTGCAAACCTCCCTAGGTTTTTATGAATACTTCACATATAATCACAGGAGATGATGCGATGTCATTAAACATATTGCATGCAACACACTGCACG
Source organism: Rastrelliger brachysoma (assembly GCA_024605115.1). NCBI lineage: Eukaryota > Metazoa > Chordata > Actinopteri > Scombriformes > Scombridae > Rastrelliger > Rastrelliger brachysoma. Next base: position 896 of record JANJYP010149104.1, read on the forward strand.
ATAGTAAGGCGACGTACCTAATATTAGCATCGCCTTAAATAATGGAGGTTGTTACCCAGTGCCATTAATCGCTATGGTTATTCCTCAGATGACTGCTCTGCCACATGTGCTTATATAGCGTTGACTGGCCCCTGTTTAACCACTACCCACAGGTGATAGCAAGGGAATGTATAACGATTGAAATGCAAGAAATCCTACAGATGTATTTGCTTGCTACAGCCACCCACAGACATCGGGTCGGTTCATGGTTACCATGCAAACAAGTGACAGCCAGGCTGCAGCCGCATGGAGCTCCGTCCGCTCCGCTAACTCGCTAACATGGTGATGTGGGCTGACTTTGTGTAGCTAGCTGCAGACGCTAGCCAGACGTTAAAGCAAACCCACAAAGTAACCAAACTCCCCGAAAAAATTGCGTCGTTAAGATGCGTCAAACTATACGTCTGGTTTGAGGAAAGAAACCAAACGCTCCTCATTCTTGGCAACCAATGCTATCTTTGCTAGCTAGCGTAAAGATAGCGCATAAATCATATTGCCCACGTTAGTTTTAGAAATATGAGTATTAGCTTAAAAATAGAGGACAAGTTATCTTTCTAGGTGTGTTGGCGTGGTGTGGTGAGAGAGCGGCTAACTTAAAAAAATGTGAACTTACTCTGTGTCGACCAGGGTAGCGCTCATACAGTTGTTTCCCAGCTTCCTTCCCAATCCGGCGTCATAGCACGGGACTGTGTGGGGGGAACAGTAAAGGTGGGAGTCTACTCTGCTGGAGGAGAAGTTGCTCCGTTTTCAACATGGAGAGTGAGGAGCGGACAGGATCCTCCTGCTGCGGTTCATCTGGCTGCAGCCTGCTGCCACATAGGGAGCTCTGGCGACACCTGTGGCCACAGCAGAGTACTACAGATGCTGCATGGATCCGTATACTTGATGGGTTCTGTTCCACAACAGTGCAGAAGGAAACACTGTATTTTTAATTCCACTACTCTTGCTTCAGAATCACAATAATTTACCAGGCATACAAAGAACTGCACATGCTTGCATAGAAGAATAAAAAATATATAGCACTAAGGCAATAATCGTAATGAATGGAATAATAATGGTTTTTCAACATTAACATACTGAAAATATAAAAGAATAAAGAAAAATAAGGGTCAAGAAATGGTGACAAGTGTAAAGATTAAATGTGATATATGTAATTTAATTATGTAACAGTGAAAGTTTAATGTAATGCACAATGTCAAGTCCAGTTTGATGAAATGTATGAAAGTGGTCAGTCCAAGGATTAAAAAGGGATGTGAGATGTCTTCTGGAAAGAAGCTGTTCCTGTGTCTGCTTCTGGAGTTTCTTATCGATCACAGCTGTTGTTACTTTGTATAATAATAAGATTTTACACATAGATAGCTAAATGTGAACCTAAACATAAAAATATTGTTATATATATTGTTCCCCGTAAAGTTACAATAGTTTTGTTTCCAGGCACAATCCTTGAATATTTAAATGCATCTGTAGTTACTTTGGACCAGGGGAAATTAATTCATGTATTTGTATGGCACTATAAAAGACAAGACACTTACTGTGATGTCCGTTTCCAACACTGACAACATCAAAAAGCTTGTGGACAGTAGCCTATGCCACAGCACATATGTGTCAGGGTGGCCATACTCGATATTAATCACTGTGTGACATTTGAGAGAGTAATATTTGGCATTCTTATGCATGAAATCTCCTGTTAAACTAACCATGACTAAAGAATTTAAACAATTCTTATTGTTTAAAAATCCACAATAGTAAGAATGAGTTTGTAAACTTTGTGATTTCATTTTCATTTTGATATGTTTAGAAGAGATCGATTAATAATGTTTTGAGAAGATATACACTTCATCTGTCAAGAACAAATCACAGCGATTCAATCAATTCAGGTAAGAGGTAAAAAAAAATGTTTACCCCAACTTTATGGGCAACAGTGTATATAACACATTGTTATTATACCAAATCATTGCCAATCATTGAGCTCCAACTCACAGTAAAATGCAGTTTATACGTGAATGCATCAGTATAATCTAAAATATGCAAGCATGACATGGGTACATTTACTTTTGATACTTTAAGTACATTATGCAGATAATACTTCTGTAATTTTAGCCAAATATCCTATAATTTGTAATGACATATAACTTAAGTGAGTGTTTTTATATGAAGTATTCCTATTTTTACTCATGTAAAAGGTCTGAATCCTTCTTCATCACTACCTAAATGTTGTTTCAAAAACAAATGCATTCACTGAGCAGTGAAAGTGTTTTTATTTTAAATATTATTATATTTTATATTATCTATAGTAGGACAAACATAGGTGTAATCAATAACATTAATAGCAACTGATTGTCATATAAATTGGCCACTTCCAGAGTCCTGCTGTTGTGTATGCTGGTCCACTGGAGTGCACAGTCACTTAATGAAATTGAACCTTTGCTTATGCTATTATTTCCACTACTCCAACTTTTCCTGGTGTGTCCAAATGTCTGCTGGAAAAATAATCTATTGTGCCTGCTTGCTCACAGAAACATCTGACTCACACAATGCAGTGGAACACAGCAATCATTAGCTGCATTAAATAAGCCTAAGTATTTCCTGTTATGACAAGCTATAAGTGCCTGCCATAAAAAAGGTCAATTGTGCATCATTATTAACATTTAAGCACCATCTTATCATTGTAGCTGTTACACATAGAGCAGTTTAACTACTTTATCTACTGTTGGGTCATACTGCATATTATATATGTGTTATATGCATTATTGTCTATGTGTCTTGCTATCTCTGGAAAACAATTTTTATTTTTTTCAAAGACTCATTTACCCTTGTTGGTGTGTATACAGTAAGCTTGTAATTAAACACAATGAAACAATGAAGGTGGAAGTTTTTGCACCATAATGATTGTGACCTGCTCCTTTGACCCAGACACACACTTTGATTTTTCTGTATAACTGTATAGAGGAAAGTCTTACCTTTATCAGAATACCAACATTATCTTTTTACACCAGATGTTCAGTAACATGTTCCCTTCCAAAATTTGACTGGCCAAAGGACCTCTTGGTCACTAAGTCGTGTATTGGCAAAAATGAGAACCCTCTGCCTCACCCACCCATGAACATGCTCAGATATGTTCACCTAACACTCTGCGAACTAAATAGTCTCTGCAGAGATGGACAAGAATCAGGGAAAACTATCCATGCAACATGTCATGTCTGTATCATCTGTGGCTGTTTTGATAATTGTGGAGTCAGACTCCCCCTGCTGTTCATAATGATTCTCTGCCCCTTAAACTTCATCATCTACTTAGAAGTTGAAAGTAAAAGATAAATAGATTATAGAGCACAATTGAGACAAGATGAAAATTCACATTTTCATTACCTTTTGAGTAACTTTGACCCAGACAAGGAAAATCTTAGCTTTATGATCATACCAACATTATCTTTCAGCACCAAATATTAATTGAGATATATACTTCCAAAGTTTGACTGTCATCAAATGTTATTTTTGAGAAAGGCATTAAAGATAATATTTGATATTCAGATATTCAGACAGATTTTATAGTTTCATAATGACTAATTCAAAATGAACACAATAATTTTTGTCTCAAAAAAAATTTACATACAATAAGTAGCCTACACATGTCTTCATGCATGTATGTGCACATGAGCACATGCACAGACACATACTGTACACAGTACAGTAGGCCTAGAAGTCCATGTAGACAAAACCCAAAAAGTATGAAGTACAGTTGGTAAAATATTATTGAATATATCATGCATATGATGTAAAATATAACTATGGAGAATATATAATGAGAAATATTAAATACTGAGTCAGAAGCACTGGATTTTTTTTTTACCTGTTGTTCAACTGGTGATAGACAGTAAAATCACAGATTCACTCATTTTTTTCTGCAATGGCAATTTGCCATTGTCACAATTTCAAAAACCCAGTTTTCAAGAAGATAGGTCTCCAGAGAGCAGCCTCAATAACCCTCTGGACAAGTGGCCCAATTTTGTATGGTGCTGGCCGAGGTGCCTAAGTAGGAGTTTACTGGCTTAGACTGTTTTGGGTAACTTTGTCCCATTGATCAATTGGCAATTTTGACCCACCATCAGAGGGCCCCTGTTCAATACTTTCCTCCTCATCACAGATGTCAATAAGGCAATTTTCTGTTTCAAGCAAAACAATCCCATTTGAGAACCTTTCAAACTGTTAGTTTCTCAGCTGAAATGACCCACATAATGTATTGTTTACTTTCTGAAAAGTGTTTAATAAAATATTTTTGATACATACCAGAAAGTCAGATTCATCTAAATTTGTGCATGGGAAACATTAGCATACTGATCAAAATTAGGACACACTTCATCATTCAAGTCAATGGGAAAGTGTGTTCAAACTTTTGACTGTACTATATAGTATATTTTTGCTGAACATTATCATCTAGTCAATATTTATTTGTACAAACCTAATCACAAAATCACTATTCATGTAATTGCACCTCTTATAATATGGAAGAAAGCTTTATACTCTTAACTTTTGTTTGCCCCAGTTCAAACATTCACCATTTTACAAAAGGCTACCTTTAATTTTAAACCTAGGTTTATAGTCCCAAGCCATATGAGTTTTATATTAATTTTTAAATTAAATGTTCATAATAACTTTACTAACCTAAACTTGCTCTACAATGAATGAGCCACAAACACATTCATTGTAGTGTCAATTGTAGAGGTTTGCATTCATGTACTGTTACTAAAGGTAGAAAGGACTCAACTTAGAGGTACTACATACTACATAGCGGTGTGCTTGTGTCTTCCTCAGCTATACAGGGCATTAGCCCTGATTTTCAGAAACCTGCACCGGTTACAGCCTCCATCATAATCTGAAATATTGCAGTGTAATCCATTATGGAGGATTTGCTGGCACACAAGTAGTTGTCTCATTAAATTAGGATTACCTAGTTTTGTCCTTTTTGTGTTTGCAGCTTCGATTGCCATTAAAATGATCTCACCTCTCTGTACTTTTTTGTTGCATTTCACAGCATGCAGCAGAAGAGAGGCATGCAAATGCCAAATTTATTTTTAGATCCAACTTGTGGATCTTAAAAATATGAAAAATGATGAGGAGGAATGGAGAGGAGAGATGCAGATATTGAAAAAGAATAGATATGTCATATAAGACATGAGAAATATCAGGCTCACTGAAGCCAGTGTGCCAGCAAACGCCTTATATTACCATCATGCCAGGAGTGCCTTGTGCTTTGGGGAAACGATTGGCCTTAAAAGCACCTTCATATTGGAAAAAAATTCCCCAGGGCTGTCGGCTGTAAAATTAGAATTTTTTGAAGCTTCTCCGTGTTGTCCCTCTAAAAGCTTTTTTCCACATAAAGTAAGAAAGAGAAATGACATTAGTTATTCATCTTTTGAGGGTGCACTTAGCTGCCTCCAACCTCAGAGATGCTCTGAATAATGCAGAGGTGTGCCAGCTCAGTCCTCTCCTGCAGCAAGCACCATTTTTGATTGTTATGCTTTATTTACTGTATTCTTTCTGTTTGACTAAAATCATTTTTGAACCAATTTGCAAAATGAATGCATGAGCAGTTCAGGATCTAGTGTGCATCATATCACACAGAATGATATTAGCTTGTAAAATGTTAGTGAATACAAAAGTAGCATGCAACATCAGCTCAGAGCACTGCAAATCAATCACAACTGTGAACCAGTTACATTATCTTTAGGTAAAAAGCTGTCTTTAATTGAAGCTGTTTTATTCAAGGAAAGAAAAGACTGATGGACAAACCATACACTGCATAACCATAAACAAATGGGAGGTTTGAATGTAATAACAGTCTTTAATCCCATTTTATTCGACAGAACACAAATAATAAATCCTAGCTAATTTTACATCTTTTGCATTGTACCAGCAAGCATCTCAAAAAGCATTTCAAAAACATGCTACACATCCTTTGTGACTATTTGCTGTTCTTGCTTTTCATCAAAACATAAGTGCTTTCAATTATTTCTTAAAGTACATTATGATACAATAAAAACAACATGGATTTAAAATATCAAAAGGCTAACCACACAAATTTTTTTTCTTTACAAGAACGTACCTGCCCCATGGAAAATTTTGCCCTTCACAAACAAAGGAAGAACAAAAAAGTTTGTGCTCTTCTGGTGATTTTAACGTCAAAGGAAATGTCCATAGATTATGCAGCAGGAAGAGACGTAACATTGTTCTGTTCATGAGGAATGTACAATGTAAAGGGCATGGATATAAAAAAAAAAACAGATGTGACCTTTAAGTTTTTCAAATGATACACTGGTGCAGTATAGATTGATGTGCTTTTTTTTCTTTAAATCACCATACTGGTCTGTTAAACATTCAGCTTTATTGTTTAGGTTTCTGAGCTTAAACATAAACATGTTTCCTTTAACTGCAACAATCAAATCTGTGGTAAATAACAAATTGTCAAACTCTTTCATAAACCACTGGCCTAAACAGTCCTGTTAAGTGGACAGAATAGAAACACAAATGCATCCAGTGCATTATTCACTACAGTGCATACACATAACAACAAACAAAAACTCCTTCACTAAAGGCATTGCACAGTTCAAATTAAGTTAAGAGGTGCAAAGTTGTCAAAAAGGTATTTGCTGGATGTACAGTAAAATGTCATGCTATAGATTATGACATTGTGTGTATAAGAGTTATTTCTGGCCTTAGCTGTACAAACTAAAATAGAAGAGTGCCACCTATTGGTACTAAAGCGCACATGTTTTTAAGGCACATTTGTAAGGCAAATCCAAAGCTTTAATTAAGTCTTTCTCTGACAGAAATATTTGTAATATAACACCTATACAGCATCCAACATACCTGAGCAATCATTTACAGTAGTAAGCAAGCCAAAAATAAAAAGTACAACTAGTCAATACAAAAATATGCCATTTTAACAAACAATCCAATTTCCTATTTGACAAAAGTTTACATAAAATTCAAAGATCTTTGGTCACTTATCAATATATCCCCATATACAGTTCCTTCCATTGTCTAGCATTCAACATTTTTAACAAATAAATACCAGGGGAAAAAAAACAGTTTAACGCAGGCAGCTAGAAAATCCTTAACAAGAGTGACAATGGTGGACTATAAAAAAATAAATACAGCACAAGATCTGTTACAAGTGTTCCCTTTACAAATATATGCTCAATTTCTTGCTATGAGTTAAGACAGTTGGTTTCCAGGATCTATGCATTGTGGTATCCATTTTTTTGGAAACCTTTTTTGGGTTCTACATTTTCATAAATGGAGAGTGCAGCAGTGTTTTGGTAGATTAGATCCACATTGGTTCCAGTTCTTGATCTGATGATGTCCATTGAACATTGGTTTAGGAAGACGTACTGATCCTGCAAAGACATTAAGTTGAGTACAAAAGTTCTTGTATAATGTATAATTTTTGTGACCAAATCTGAGACTATGTCTTACCTCTGTCTGCACCATGAGAGGCCGGTGCATGCGCAGATCGTGGACAATGCCATACACGTCCACAATATTTTCTCTTTCAATCTGAAAGATCAGGCGGTCAATGGCTATGAAGGTACCTGTGCGCCCCACACCAGCACTGAGTAAAAACACAGAGGAGGGAGGAGAATGAGATGGAATAACAGATAATAACAGTCTTTTAAATTCAATTTTTTCATAATTTGTAAAACAGTAATAAAGATCAATGTGCAAAAGTGTGTGTATGTGTGTTTGTTGCAGACCTGCAATGGACCACAGTAGGAGAGTGTCTGGAGTATTGGTCCATGTGCTCTCTGACCAAATGTCTGAAGCTGATGAGGAGCTCTGTGGTTTCTGGTACCCCGTGGTCTGGCCACGCTGTGAAGTGGAACTGGCGCACTGTGCGGGTTTCTGCTGTTTTCATCTGAAGGACACATATACATGTAAAATAGTATATGTGACTCAGAAATACTGTATGCATATTGATACTCAAAAATGTTTGACTGAATTTAGTTTGAATAAGTTACAGACATGGCAATGAATGATCAGATTTGCACACCAATATACTGTAGATATTCACAAGTTAGATCATGCTTCCTCATGCCCACAGTAAAATTGTACTTTTTTGGGGCATAAAGATTGCTTTAATGCAATGTGACTTTTTTATACATTTGGACTTTCTGTATGATCATTCAATTATTGACAAATGTTGACTATTGTTGGTTCACTGATATATCTAATAAGGCTCTGGGGCAAGTACCCCAAACAAAGATGTTTTAGCCCACTAATAAGATTTTTTTTTCCATGTTACATCTTTCTACTTACATTTTTAATGTCAAAGTCCCTGATGGTCCAGTCTTCAAGTGGTATTTCAGAGGTTGTTTTCACAGTGATATTTTCAAAGTGCCTGATGCCAGAGTTCCAGTACTGCTCACATTTGACCTGGAATGTGAAGATAATGGTTAAATTAACGTATCTGCATTCAATCTGCATTACATTTCAAAACCCCTTTGTTTAGAATAAAAATAAGGAGCAGGTGTGTAGATGCGTGCATGTCACTGCTTGATGTGTTCTTATGTGTTCCTACTTACTCTTCCTTGCTCATTGCAGCGTGTCAGCATGACCAGGGTCTGAACATTCTTCTCCCAGATCATTCTCCAGAAATCGCTGACTGTTGTGGGCAAAGGACCCTGAGCTGCAATAAACTCCTTCCTGGAGTTGTAACCCTGTCAAACAAAACACCATTCCAGTCCCCGAACACAAACACCCACTCTGTTCAGATTTCTAGCTCAAGTGTTTCAAACATCAGTGTAGATGAAAGCAGAAAAGTTCAATAGCATGGCATTAATTAAAGGAATGAGTAGATGTTTACTGATACTGAAGCAATGACTGAGGCAGAGAGCTGATTCTAAGAGTGTCAGTACGCACCGGCATATAATTAGCATTGATGTAGTCATCATATGGACTCCCATGGATTATAGAGAGTTTCACCCTAGACGAGTCATCTAGGGGGTGAGAGCAGAGGGTAAATGAAATGAAAAAATGTAATAGAAAGGATGGTTATGTATATACAGTGTTACAGCAGCACAAATGCTAATATTTCTGCAAGATGATGTTATATCTGTACTGTGTTACTGAACGGCAAGACAACTTTGATTCCATGTCTGAACAAAAGTGTGATGATGGTAGGTATGACAGTGGATGATATAGTTTAAAGAATGTTATGGATGGAAGCAGCAGAAGTGGATTTGTTGAAGTGACTCACAGGGAAGCACGTTGTTGTAGCGGTTCTTGGGCTTGTTGTCCAGAGTCAGAGCACTTGTTTTTGACTGACCTGTACCAACAAGCTTCAGGTCCTTCAAAAGAAAACAAAAAAATGTGACTGTTGATTGGGTAGCTCAGAATATTGCCAAAATCTAGTGCTTGTGCAATTCCAGAATAGCAAATTAAAGTTTTTCTCAGTCACTTTGGTACATTTCACAGATTAGAATTGAAATTATCAAAACTACCTGTTCAATCTTCACATCATTGTGAAGATTGTGTGCACATCAAAAAAAATCAGTTTCTCATTTTTTGAACAAGTTGCAAATGCTTTGGTACATTCACACAAATGATTATGTTCTCTGCTGTTTCCTACATTATCAATTGCTTATGTCATCATGTTGATGAAAATGTATTATAATGGGTGTTGAATAATCTCAACCCCCGACAACATTAAGACATTAATTCATCGCATAGGCTTTACATGCAAAATGGTTGAACAAGTTGTCATAATATGTCAATATTTCTATACATTTCCATTAACAGGTAAATTGTTCCCAAGTGAATCTTGAATTTCTCTAACGAAGGTGCATCTCATGAACTATCAACTGGCAAGTATAGCTGGAGAACAGTACAAAGCAAGAGAATGAGTTTTGCATGTAATCCATAGTGTTTTGTAATTGTTTTGTTTGTTTAGATAAAGAGAAAGACAGAGACAGACAGACAGATAGATACAGACAGACAGATAGATACAGACAGACAGACAGACAGACAGACAGACAGACAGACAGACAGACAGACAGATAGATAGATAGATAGATAGATAGATAGATAGATAGATAGATAGATATATAAAGCATGCATTGATATGGATAAGTCTTGAATACTGAGCTTATGCTTCACCTCAAACTCTTCTGCAAAGCCACAGTTGGAGTCTGCTTTCTGCTTTCTGTAGTAAGCCTCATAGTCCTCCACCCTCACAGCCACACTTCTGTTTACACCAGAGGACAAGAGGAATAAGTTTTGCTATGGAAATCACTGATTGTTCCACATAGTACGTTTCATCTGTTCCTGTCATAATATGTAACTTTTGCTACGATTTAGAGGATATGTACTTACACTTTGGCTCTGGGAAAAAAGGAGAAAAATGCAATATTGACTACTAGTTATAATAACAATTATTTATCATTTACTTTAATTGTATAACATCATAAAAATGACTTTTTAGAAATTACCTCATAGAATGAATCTGGATATCAGAAGAGTCTTTGTTGGATAACCTACAGTGCATAAACAGTGAGTTTAGAGTTTAATTGTATTCATACCAACTTCATTTTTATTTTTCACTAGTAATGATGGTGACAAACCTTCTCCAGTAGATAATGAAGCCAATAAGAATGATGAAGAGAATGCAAAAAATTCCCAATGTTACTCCAACAGCAAATCCAATGACAACTAAAATATGGAGAAAGATTATGATAGAGAGACAATGAACATTTTTTCACATTATAGAAAGTGAAATAAACAAAAACAACAACTGGTTAAGATACCTGGGTTCTGTGGTAGGACTATAGCAGGATATAAAGATGTTATTGAGAACAGCGACTTTTGAATGTTTACAAGCTCATTCTCCAAGATCAGACTGGTGAACAGCACGATAGCATATCTGCAGGAATTAAAAAAGAAAAAACAAAAAAACATCATCTGTTTAGAGAATTAAAATTCTCTCTCTCTTTCTCCCTCCATGCATATGCAGTATTGTGCATTTCCACTCATATCTCTTTATACACAATATGGTTTCAATACTTACTGGTATTTTTCTGTGGCCTTGAGGAGACCATTACTGTAGTTGCCATATTCAGTTTCATCCCCTATTTCTATGCTCAGATTCCCTGCACTGCGTGGCTGGAAGCTGTTGTCCTTCACTGTTGCCAGGTATACAGGAGTGCTCTTTTCAGTCCACTGTTTGTATGTTTTCCCCAAGTACATCATCAGATTAGAACTGTTACCTTCTGGAGGGAGAGGGATTAGAGAAAACAGTAATTGGCTCATGGCAGAAAGTTATTTTTCTTCATAAACAAAGGCCATTCTAAGCAAGGGGTAACAACAGACGTAATCACAATAATCTGACATTAAGAAACTCACCAGGGAGATTGTTTGCCACCAGCACACCAACATGAGTGATTGGACCATTGGTGTGAACCAGGAGCTCAGAACTGATCTGAAGGGAGAACTTATTGTACTCTTGCTCAGTCACCGTTGCCAGTTGCTTATAGTTTGACAGAATTGGTGGGTCTACAGAAAAATATGCAAATGAATAATTAGATTGTGAGTTATTTCTCAAATATTGCAAAAATATAAAGGTAATTTAAAGTTAAAACCCGCAATTGTAATGGAAACAAAAAATGATCTCCTACTTGTGATGCCTGTCTTGCAGTTGAGAGGCACAGAAGTGCTGGCGAGTCCACAGCTCTCCACCATCAAGTTAAGGTTGTACGGTGTGTAGTGTTTAAGGTTGGAGATAGTGTGAGTACAGTTTGGGTTACAGGGTCCTTTTGAATTGATGTCCTCAATGTTACTTCCAGTGATCTTGAAGTTTGTGTATTGGCCTTTAGGGCTTGTCCAGGACAGGATGAGTTCTGCATGTGTTTTATTTGGACCGTCACATGCAAAGTTTTTTACTGGGCTTGCCTCTGCAGCAGAAACAGAGAATAAAGTCCATGAATAAAACATCTGTCTATCTTTGGTTGGTTTAAAACTTACAATATAGCAAAATATCTCTGCTATATCATTTATATGGAATAGCCATCATTTATTATCAGAGTAGCAACTCCAGTATGATGATAGCATTCCTTATCAAATAATATCTAAAATCTCAAAATGGAAAACTTTACTTATAACCTAGAATCACTGTTAACTGCATTGTTCATATTTACACAGTTGAAAGACAATTTTATTTGAAAAAAATTGTCGATATGAAATGAATCATGCTGCTGTTATGACCATACTTGTGCATGTGTCATTTGATGTTGGATCACTCCATGTTCCATCTGAGGTCTCTGTGATGACTGTCACTGTGTAGGGGCTGCCAGGAACGAGCTTTGTGAATTCATATGGTGGTTTTTGAATTTTGTCCATCGTAATGTTGGAAACATTTGAGCTTAAGGTCAAATGGTAAGTATAGCTGTCTTTGTATTCTTTAGGGAGTTGCCATTTGACTGTAATGTCCTCCTCGCCTGTAGAGGTCTCAAGAGATGTCACACCGAAAGGCACTGATTTTTTAAAAGAGATTTGAGAAATGTAAAGGTTAATGAATAGTGTAAAGGCACATTGTTTGAAATAAAGGATTAAAAAAATTAAGCCCTTACTTGTGGTGGCCAAAATCTGGACAATGTCACTCATAAAATTCATTACACCAACTGTTGCAACAGTGATGTTGTAGGAAGTCCCAGAATCCAAGGAAGCAAAATTATAGCTGTTTTCAGTAATGTTCAGAATTGATTCGTTCTTAATTCTCAGTGTGTAGGAGAATGATCCATTGGTCATCATAGGAGCAGCCATCCATTTAATGATAATGGAGTTGGTTGTCTTCTTCATGATCTCAAGTGGTCCAGGAGGGTTAGGAACTTAGGAGATGGAAGTACAGCATGTTAACATCAAACCTATTTAATAACTAACAAAGCCATACTTGGTTAAAGGGTATATTGTTTATAAAACACAAATGTTTGATATTACAGCCAATCATTTTTCAAAGCAACTATATAATGTTTTAGTCACTCTTAACTTCTAGTAGTTCCTAGTCATTTTACCCCAGTATACAAATTCAGTTTTCAGAAATGTCCTTAAGATAGGTAAACCATTACAGTAAATATGTAATTACCTTTAGGTTTTGTTATTGCCTATAGCTGATTTTGTAAGTAATCTGATTCACTATATTAATGATTGCCTGTTCATCCATTAGATTTTCCTACATGGTTTGTCAATGCAATTCTATGCAGGCTCGGATAAACGAGAACACTCACTCATAATCAATAACAAGAATACACTGACATAATCAATAATATGCAAACTAACTGAAAAGGTGTTTTTTTCTTGTATTAATGTTCTTTCACATGTGTGGAATGGACTTGTTTGTTGCCACAGTCACAGAAGTGCAGTAACAATAGAGCAGTCTTACATGCTTTCTCTGAGTGCTATCATGTCTTTGAAAGGTTTGAACATGCTCACAACTGCAGGACAATGTGATGACATATGAAAGGCAAAGAACATAACTCAACGCCCTGTGTTAGACAAAATCCAAGTTGAGTAAACCATAGTTTCCTGAAAAAATACAATAGGTGATCCCAAACCATGTGTTGTACTGGCTGTAAATGACTGAATACACAATAATACAAAACAACATAAAACCGTTAAAAAACCCTTAAAAACACATTCATCATACTTACAGGTAGCATTTGTGATCATCCCAGATGATACATTGAAGGGTCCACTATGTGAGAACACCCGGGCAGTGTAGAGATTTCCAGCTGACAGGCTCATAAAGTGTGCATAGTTATTAGTAGTATTCTGCCATGTGTCATTTAGATAAACCATATAATACTCCACGTTCCCAGGAGGTTTTGTCCATGAAACCCGGATAGAATTATTGGAGCCCTCACTGGAGATACTGGGTTGCACCGCCTCAGGTTCTGTAATGTGTAGAGGAGAACAGATTAAAGCTGGTCAACCACCTTTACAGTTTGAAATAAATAAAACAAAAATGGCAAGTCAGAGTCTTACTAGTGTACTGAATGATGCAGGCTGCTTCCCCTTCTATGCCATCCTTGGCCATGACATAAACACAGAATGTACAAGCTGTGCCAGGGGTGAGCTCTAAGATCACTGCAACAACGTTGTCCAGGGTTTCATTTTTGTTTCCGCATTCAGTTGTCATAACCCGATACTTATAGTCATCCTTGTACTCCAGTGGTTTCGCCCAATTCAGATGTATAGCAGTTGTGTTCAAGGTTACAGCCTCCAACTGAGTAACATTATATGGCCCTACAAACAGAGCAGAAAGTGTTGCTTATGAATCAATATTAAGTTCACAAACTTCTTCCATATGTCTAATAAACAGCAATAACGCTCGATCCAAAATACATAGAACTAAAAATATTTTATTTCTATTTATTTTTCTTATTATATTTCATCTGAGATTAATATTGTTTCTTCCCACACATATTATGGATAGGATTTATACATACGTGTGAAGTAAGATACTGTCATAGGATCTGCTTTGGTGCCATCTGCTGTTTGTGTAGTGACAATGAAGCTGTAATTGCTCCCAGAGAGAAGTCCATTGATTGTTTTTGTCATATCTGTGACTCTTTCATGCCGAAGAATAGTTCCATTTGAGACCTGCACCACGTACGTGTAATAAGATTTTTTCTCCCTCTGCTCCCACTGCAAAGTCACTGAATTGGTGGTGATTTCTGTCTGTTTCAGCATAGTTACAGGATACGGTCCTGAGAAAATGAGACAGAAACATGATGTGACCAAGTATAAATTGTGTCGGTGCTTCCCCATGAACAAGAGGAATGATTAAAGTGAACACATTTTTTCCAGAGACCTTAAAAACTGCAGTTATTAACACCTCCACTAAAAATGAGTAGCCTGTATGCCCCTGTCATTAGTCTTAGATAAAATAATCAAAAAAGTCTACCAACAACCTTACAACTTTAGAAAGACTGGAAAATAGGGATAAATAGATAGAATAAATTGCACTCATGATTCCCCATGAACAGGAGGAATGACTGCAGTGAGGGAAACTTCTGTAGAGAAAGCCCTTAAATTGTTTTAAAAAAAGACTATTCAAAAATCTGAACCAATTCTTTAATAAAAGAGCTGATATGAAAAATAAAGTTTAAAAAACCTATGGTGATAGTGCCCACAGTTAAACCCCTGATGTGTGTTGATAACACTCACTGGTGTAGGTTCCATTTGTCACAGCTGTGCTCTCAAGATTCTGCACACCCACAGTAACAACAGTGATATTGTAGGGGGTGCCAGATTGGAGATTAGGTAGTAGGAACCAGTTATTTGGGGTTATAAAAGAGCCATTGACCGTGGATACACTGAAGTTGTACTGAACGCGCTCCATGCCCTCTGGAGGGGCCCAGGTAAAGTTGATGGAGTCCACAGTCTGTGACTCCACCATGATGAGGCGAGGAGGGTTGGGAACTGAATAGGTGAAAAAATATGTGTGCTCAATTAGAATGCACAATACAACTACACTACATACATTTTCAAAATAACCACTGGTAAAAATACAAACAATAAATATAATTAATCACAATGGGGACTCACAAGTTGCATTGCACTTTTCACTTGAATTATTACTATCAAAAGGTCTACTTCTGGTCATCACCACCACACAGTAAAGCACTCCAGGTATCAGGTGCTGAAACACTGTGTTCGTAGTAGTGTTGCTCAGATCCGTGTGGTTTTCTAACTGTGAGTCTCTGTAGAGCAGAACAGTGTAGGAGTCCACCTGCCCTGATGCAAGTTGCCAACTCACTGACATACTAGTTGTGCTTCCTATGGTAACGATGTCAGAAACTGCTTCAGGCACTACAAAAAAAAAAAAAATTCAATTCAATGTAATTTACATTTAGAAAGTTAGTTTTAGGTCTGAAAGGCACTGTTGCTTTAGGAATATTGTATGTGCTAGCATTTGAAGAGAGTGGCCATTATAAAAGCCATTATATTTGTATCTCTGCATTTTGATCATAGATCCAATCTTTGGAGTACCCTTACTGAGCAATCAGAATACATATGTATAATCCTTAGTTTAGTATTGCACCACTGCAACTCTGATAAGGTAAATTAATTTCTTTAACCAATAACAATGCATTGTATATGAAAAAAATGTCTTTTAGAAACTTTGAAGACATACTTGTGTAGGCTGATGTGCTTTCCACAGTGGACTCAACTCCTTCTACAACTGTGAACACTTGAAAACTGTATGGTGTTCCAGGGGTCAGATTGACAAAGGTGTAATTTTCCATCTTCACTGAAATATTCTGAACCACCTCATTGTTGAGTAACGCTTTCACTAGGTAGGAATAGGAAAGCTTATGATCACTTTGTCTGAGCCACGTCAGCTGGATGGCAGTTGGTTTTCTATCTGCCACTGTGAGGTTGGTCACTGCTTGGGGCTCTGCAACAAATAGAGCAGGCTTATGTAAAATCAGACCACAACAGAAAAGTGTATTTATCCTATGTATGTAGATACTACTGGACTTGTTGAAGTTTCAGCAGTTTGACAGCATTTCATGGTGAGGCCTTACTTGTGTAACTGAAGGTCTGTTCTGCTGTGGATTTAATTCCTTGTGCTGCCTTTGTTGTGACATTAATAGTGTATCTAGTTCCTGGCTCCAGGTTAGGTACATCAATGCTATTATTTCTGACTGTTTGGTTGTGAACAAGTGTTCCTGTAGCATTGTAGGTTTGAACAATGTATTCGTAGTATTGCTGGACGTCCAGCGGTTGTGACCATTCCACCTTTATTGAGGTGGTGGAAATAGGGGTGGCTTCAAGTTTCAGCACAGGGTTGGGTACTAGAAAAACAACAAGCAAGGAAAAACTTTAATTGCAAAGAATAACAATAAGCATTTTCTATATAAATGACACATTTACATATGTATTAGAATAATGTATAAGAACAAATATCACAAACAAAAATCAAAACAAATTGTATTGTATTGTAACCCCCCCCCCCAGGAAGAGAGAAACACTTACGAGTGTACGCAGAATTATTGACAGCCTCGCTCATGAAATTTTGAGGCCCCACTGTTTTCACAGTTAGATGGTATTCAGTTCCAGAGGACAGCTGGGACAGTGTTGTGTTAGTGAATGTGACGTCAGTACTTTTGGTTTCACCACCCTTGCCCTGATATGTGATATTATAGTGGACGTTTGGAGCATTCTCCATCAATGCAGGAGTCGACCATTGCAGATGGAGTGAAGTGGTCGTCACCTGATTGATGTTGATGGAAACAGGTGGCACAGGAACTAAAGGATATGAATAACAGATTCAATAATGACTGATTTCAGGTAAACAAACACAAACACATACTTCATTGTTCATATTATTCTAAAATTGATTTTATTGATTTGTATATACAGTATATACTGCACACAATTGAAAGTAAACAGCAGGATGTTGAACTTACCAGTAGCAAATGAATACTGGTCAGACTTATTGCTGAAATTTCCAGCTACAGCCGACACTGTGATGATGAAGAC
This sequence comes from Rastrelliger brachysoma, assembly GCA_024605115.1. Lineage (NCBI taxonomy): Eukaryota > Metazoa > Chordata > Actinopteri > Scombriformes > Scombridae > Rastrelliger > Rastrelliger brachysoma. The sequence goes on from JANJYP010149104.1 coordinate 18,467, forward strand.
TCTTCCAGGATGTAAATGAGTAAAGTAAGCACTGGTGTTTGTGGTTGTTTGGTTATGTGAATATGGCAGATTCTCATTTCTGATGTTCACCAGGAAGTAATCCACTCTCCCATCAGTTAAATTCCAACTGATGTTCAGATTGTCAATTCCTCGTGCTGTGACCCTAACGTCTTCAGGATTCACAGGCCCTACACAGTAATTGCATTACAAAAAAGTGAATAATAGGGCAAATCTTGAAATGATATATATGAAATATAGCACAAATAATTGTGGCATAACAACAAATGAATATAATGAATGAAAATATTCCTATCTTTCTGAACATATTTTTTCTAACTTTTAAAGCGGAATTAATTTTAGAGTCTATTTCTTATTTTGCTTGCTTCATGCTATAACTTTTGCTTCTTTAAAGATGTCCCTTCCCTAAAAAATTATGGACTTACTTGTGACAGTCGTTACTGTGGTTGCTTCTCCCATGTTTGAGGAATCTCCAGCAACTGCAGCCACAGTAATACTGTACTGGGTTCCAGGGCTTAAATCACTGATCGTAAAGGAGGTGTCATTGGTGGTGCCATTGACTTCCTGTTGTCCTGCAGTCCACCGAATTATGTATGAGGTTGTGCTGCCCTCTGGTTGAGTCCAGGTCAGAGACACAGATGATGTTGTGACCACAGTCTCAATGAGATTTTTCACCACAGCAGGTTCTGGGAAGATGAGAAAAATAAAAACATCATGCTGTTTAAACTGCTGATGAATACACTAAGTGACAGATTTATGTTAATGTATTGTGGGTAAGATAAAGGAAGATAACATTTTGCATTTTCTGATACCATGTGCAAATAGGAAATCCAATAATACAGAATGTGTGACTTACTTGTGAATGAGGAGAATATATAAGCTTCTCCTTTTGTTTGATCATCACTTGCAATGGGAACAATTGTGATTGTGTAGCTTGTACCAGGAGTCAAGCCATCAAGAACTACCGGTAATAATAATAATCCCGTCTTGATTTCTTTGTTGATCCACTGCACAATGTACTGCACATTTTCACCTTGAGCCGCCTTCCATTGCAGTGAGATGGAAGATGTGGTTTTGGTTTCATGAATTGGAGGCAGAATGTTACCCGGTCCTAAAAGATAGGATAAGATAAGACAGGAGAGGATCCAAAACATTAAAATAAGTGATAAAGATAACAGAAATATCAACACAATGCAATCAAATAACATGGACGAAAAGGAAAGCAACAAAGCACAAAAGTGAGTATCAGCAACATCATCAACTTAAATGGTGCATCAATAGTATTTTGGAGCGAGAACTTAAACCCTGAACACACAGCTCTGAAATCAATGCATTTAATCCCCTCAGAAGACTCTCATGAGTTGACAGTATACACTACATTCAAATGCTTACTTACTTGTGTACTGAGATACAGTAGTACTCTGTCCTTCAGTGTGACCATCACCTGCCACTGCAGTAACAGTTATTGTATAATTGACACCATTATTCAGGTTAGAAATGGTCTTGGATGTTACATTGACACTGCAGCTATTAGTTATATTTCCATGTGTCCATTGTACTTTATAGGAGGAGCTGTTTCCCTCTGGTTCAGTCCATTTCAGAGTAATAGAGGACGTTGTTATTTCACTGACAGTGAGATTCCTGACTATATTTGGCCCTGTGAGTGAAAGACAGGTTGATGTAAAGGGAAAAAAAAGAGGGCAGTGACACGTGATTCACCGTAGACATACTGTGGTAGAGGAAAAAATCACAGTTAAAACATTTAACTGAAGGATGGATGAACACACTAAAATGGTGTTTAGTTCAGATAGTGATGTATTGCACATCTTACTTGTATACTGTGAAACTGTCTTTGCCTCTCCTACTGTTTTATTATCTTCAGCAACTGCAATAATTTTGAAATTGTACTGCACTCCAGCACTTAGTTCAGTGACATGTATTTCTGTTCCACTGATACTCTGATTCCAGCTGTTTGTCCCATGAGTCCACAGTACTCTATAAAAGGAGCTGTTTCCTTCAGGTTCAGTCCAGTTCAGAAATATTGAGGATGTTGTAATTTTACTGACAGTGATTTTGCTGACTACACCAGGCTCTGTGAGTGACAGACAGGTGGATGCACAGAAGAAAAGATGAAAGTGAAACATACAATTGACACAACACTAAAAAGAGAAACAGCACTGTTGCAAAATCCTATGCCAGATAAACTATATAGAAATTGCTATGTTGTATCTATAACAGCAAGATATACTGAATTCAGATACTGATGTGATGCCCATCCTACCTGTATACTGTGAAACTGTCTTTGCCTCTCCTACTGTTTTATTATCTCCAGCCACTGCAATAACTGTAAAATTGTACTGCACTCCAGCAGTCAGAGCAGTGACAT
>JANJYP010149133.1:0-14244 GCA_024605115.1 Rastrelliger brachysoma
TGTGTGTGTGTGTGTGTGTGTGTGTGTGTGGAGGGGTGGGGAGAGGGGGGGGGTGTAGACAAAGAGGGAAAGAGCAGTTGACAAAGATAAACAGAAGAACAGAAGAGGTGAGAGAAAGCCAGAGGAAGGTGAGAAGCCTTGTGGAAGGACAACTGAGAACGACACAGACAAATACACAACACTAAGCTGGCAAACATACATAGACACATTAAAGCCACCGCATCCCATGCATTTCTCTGCAAACGCCACATTAACACACCCCAACAGAATATCAAATAACAAACAGCAGCACTAAACAAAACCCACATGAGCATGAATGCAGAGAACGTGAGACGATTCCACCTTTTTCCGTCAACGGATGAGAATCTTGGGTGTCTCCTTTGCAAGTTTGTGGTGTTTCTTTCTTTTGTTCTATGCTTCTTGTTTATATATCCTTCTAGCTTATCTTGCCTCAAGTGTCTGCAAGCGTGTCTTCGCTCAATCATCCCATTTAACAGGCTTTGTGCTGTTTGCTCTCCTTGCTTGTGCTGTAATCTGTTGGTTAACACTTCTTTAATCCCTTACAAAAACTCTCTGGGGTGTCTTGGATAGGTTTGCTGTGTGCTTTTGAGAGGACTGCGCATAATTGTGGATATTTCATCACTTGCATGAATATGTGGATGTACATGTCTATTTCAGAAAAAGGTGACTGTGCTTTTGAGCAGAAAAACTCAGCCAGTGCCAGGACAGAAAGAGAGGATGTCAAAAGCTCATCTTTTTTTCTTTTTTCTCTCTCTCTCACTGCCATGCCCGCCTCAACACCCCACTCCCCCACCCCCCTCCCCTCGCCAGGTCAATTCCCAACCCCTTTTCAAACCATGGCCATGCTAATGTATATGCAGACATCAGATTGGGTGAAATCTCATGTCCCTTTAAGGAGGAGCATTTATCATAATTATCATCATCAGCACAATGCTATTTGTGGTTCTACCTCAAGGGTAAAATCCTAAAATCCAATGCGGGATATGAAGAAAATGTCAAACAAGATGACACAGATTTAAAAAAAAAGAAAAGGTGATGTTTGCTCAAGTCAAGATATTGTGTTGTTTTTGTTGTGCTTATTTGGTGTGACACAGTGCTTAACAGGTATTGTCAAAAAAAGAGCAAATGAATGTGATAACAATGGAAAGAAAACTTAGCATATCGATGCAGGGAAGAAAGAAGTTAGGGCTGTTGAACATTCAAGCTACATTTCAAAGGTGAGTTGCACAATTAAAGTGAAAAATTCTATAATAAAAGTTACCAGCTATATTATGTTACATAACGTCACTTGGTTTTAAATATAAAGTAAATAATACAGTCGATTAACAACCTTTGACACGTTAACTCAAGACCTTTCATTAACGCTTACATATTTCTGTTAACTGTGAGCCTTAAAACAGAATGATTTTTTATCTGTTCAGATCATTTTATTTCATCAATTTCTAGAGGCCTGAAGAGGGAAAATTCTACTTTAATTCACTAGACAAAGTGAAGATAGATGTATAAATATAAACAGAATGTTATCGGGCGGAAAAAATGCCCCTCAGATTCATTTTGCGAGCTTGCTGATGGATACTCACTCCCAGGTTGGAAACCTCTGGGATAGCTGAGTAGTATTCTAAAAAGTCCACTAACAAAAGTCTATTATGTATATATATATATAGAAAAAAATTAGTTGAAAAATGGTGCAAAATCAGATCATTACCAGTTTGGGCAATTTACAACAACCAATGTAGATTATTGATATATTCTCCAGTCAAATGAAGTGGTTTAACTAATCAAAGTCCAAACAAAATGCCCTTTAGTACATTCTGTTATAATAGATGCAGACTAGCAACTCACGGGATAAAAAATGTTTTCTGGGAAATGAACATTAAAAGAAATCTGTTTTAAGACCACACACAATGTAACATGAGTGACTCTCAACTTTTAGTCTGTTTGTGATTCACTTTGCAGTCTGGTCTCTCAAGTCTCTGATTAGGCACAAAAGAAGATTTGGTTCATATAAACACAGACGAACTGAAACAATTACAGACTTATTGTTTCAGTGTCTTGTTTTCTCTGTCTTGTTTTTGTAAGGGTCTTTTCATTAAGCCTCTGATTACGGACAAACAGGAGAAAAATAGTTTTTGCTCTTTTATGTTATAACTGACACATGACTTGAGTCTTTATGACACATGAGTGATCTAGACAGCATCCAGATGGTGTGTCTCTGGCTCTTTTCCCTCCTGTTTAGATTTTCTTACTGTTTCTTTTGCTAATATCAAACTGTTTATGTTGCTGTTTTACTGGTCGAAAAAGAAAATCATTTTGTTGATATTTTGAAAAAAAAAAGCACATGCCATTAAGACATTCTTCTGGAATATAATCACTGTCTAATCTAATGTGAAATAAGTGTGTTCATGTAGTAAAAAATATAGTAAGAGATGCCTGGAATTGGTACTGCATGGAAGGAGATTTGGTAGAGATGATAAATATTTTTTTTACAGTAACAATGTTTCAAATGACAATGTGTGACAGTTGTCAATTGTAGTGATTAACATCAGCTTTACAGAGCTTCACAGCAACTTTCAACTCACTGTTCAGCTGGCCATCCCACAACTCAATAAATCATTTATTGTAAAGGGACAGTGTAAAATATTAAACATAAATGCTGCCTTTCCATGTATTGTACCAGAGTTAGTTTAAAGGCCATTTACATCAGTTCATTTACAGTAGCGGGAGTGAACTGAAACACTGAGGGTTTCAGGTCACTTTCACTACTCTCAGCGTTGTTTACGGCTACAATAGGCAGCTATTTTCATAGAAAAGCTCCAAAAACCTCACTGCACACTACCTGCTCAGCATCAAACAGCAAACAGGGAATAACTGGCAAACATAGTGGAGCACTGAGCAGCTGAAACACCAGATTTTCCCCTCAGGAGTTGATAGATAGTGAACAGAACTAAAGACTGAATAATGGACTTCTGCAGCAGGTGGTGAAACAGGACTCCAGATGAATAATACTGTTACTAGTTTGCTGTTGTGTCCAATACTTGTTTATGATGTCCCCAAAAGGTCCAAACGCAGGTTTAAAACTTTTTTCAGAAAACAGGTGGCTGCTGTTGATGAGTGTTTAGACTGAACCAGACAGTAAAGATGAAGGTCATAAACCCAAAGCAATGCATTGAAAGATGCTAAAAAGCTCTGTAGGGATGAGGAGAACACAGGGTTGGTTAAAAGTTTCTGTAGGATCATCTCTACAAGTTACTGCTTTCGCATTGCACATATTTATCAGATACATTGCTGATAGATTGATTGAAAAGATTGATAGTGTGGTTTATATCATTAACCATTCTTATCCAATTAAGCTTGATATCTGTTTGATATTAGATGTTGCACTTATAGGAAAACAGCTGGCATTGTTAACCTCTAACATGAAACTAGTTCTAGTGACTGTTTTGATTACACTAACATGAGTTTAACTTATTTTTAAACTGAATATAACCATAAATATCTCTACTGTGGTGGAATTTTACTCAAAAGTGCAAAGAATTTGTATTTTTTTAAGGCTGTGGTCAAAAAGTGGATGAATGATGCAACAAACTGTCAAGAATTGAAAAATACTGGTTTAAATATTTGCCCTTGAGAAACCTGTATCAGTCGAACCTCAGGAAGATGTAATGCCAAATTGATCATAACAAACTTGTCATTCCTGGAAGTGTGGCAGCAGTGGTGTGAGCTCATCATCCCCATGGCAACGTAATGGTTACCACGCCTACAGGGCACGAGCCGACACCTGGTGTATGCATGTGTGTATTTGTCCATCCTACGTGTCTGTGTGTGTGTGTAAGCTTCAACAGACTTTGATCATGAAGCTGAAGGTAAAAACAGTAATTATTGATGTAAACACTAAACGGTCTTCCTCACCCTCCCTATCTGTGAGTAATACCTCAGAGTAAGAGCTCATTGTCTGTCTTTAGTCAAGTCAGTCAGACTGTCAGTCAGTCAGTCACACCTTACAGAGGCAAAAACAGCTTGCCCTCCCTTTCCCTTCCCACGACCTGTTCTTCTTTTCCCCTGCGCCTCCCTCCTATTTTTTTAATCTCTTTTTCTTTCTCTTATCACTTTTTTCTTCTCATCCTGCCCCTGCTCTGATTACTCTGATTTCCTTTCTCTTCATGCTACCCGTCAGTACCTCCTTCACCTGACAAACATAGAGGTAATTTGCCCACCCCCCCCCCCCACCCCCCCTTCTCTAGCTGTCAGTCAGACCCTCCTTCACCAGACAAAAGCAAAGAGGTATAATGGTGACTAATCTGTTGAGTAAACACATCTTTCTCTAAATACAACTTGCTTCTTTATTTTCCCCTGACTGTGCTTCCCAAGCCCTTTTTTCACACTTTGTTCCTCTACATTTGTTCTGTCAACTGACCTGTGGCATCTTCTTTGGGCCTCTCTGACCCCTTTGTTGTCTCTCTGATTTTATCTCTTCCTTTTTTTCTTTTTTTCACCCTCAGGTTTTCTACTTATCTAATCAGGTGTTCTTAAAGATGAGTTAAAATTCAGGGTTTTTTTCCCCTTCAGTCCAATCTATTCTCCCTCTACTGTCCCCCTGCCTGTTCATCCACTTCAGCCTTATAAATGTTTTTATTTTATTTCTCTCACACGTTTAATATCAATGTTTTCTTCACCCCTCCTTCCCTCTCTGTCTGATTTGTCTGCTCTGTCCGTCTGACGTCCCGGCAGATGAAAGGCTCTTCCTTGTAAATACAAGGTCAGCCCCATTACGCTCCACTGTCATTACCTCCACCTCAGCTTCCGCTGCCACCACAGCAGAACAGCCTGTCATTAGCCTGGCAGCTAGTCTGCTAGCATTATTTTTAGCTGTTATTAATCATTACCAGCACCTTAAAACTGTTTTTTACTATGGCTCTTATGCTGTCTTGCATATCTTTTAGACACACTGGAAAGAAAAGTTAGAAAAGACATCTCTTTTCAATTTGTCCAAATTGCTATCTTACAGATTCTCCTAAAACGTTTGATTGTGTGGTTAGTAAAAGTCACTTTTGTTTTATGTTTAAATATTTATCGTATATCATATTTTAAATCAGGCATTTCCACATATATACACTTTTGTAAATCAAAGTTAAGAAGGAAAAGATTTCTGTACTCCAAGGATTACTCATTAATTCTATGTGATTCAAGATGAGTGTGTGTTGCTATAATTATCAGAGCTTTTTATATGTGCTCTTCAGGAAGCCTTCTTATCATTAAATCAGTGTCATTATACATGTTGTGGTGTAAACTGAGAATGATTTCACACCAAAGTTACAACACTAGCCACAACATGGCACAGATAACAAGGCACAGATACCCATACAAAAGCATAATGAAGAGACCAAATGACGAAAGGCAGGTGATAAAACTGAGAGACATAACAGGTTATTAAGATACAAATGTTGCATTATCTTTGATCTAACTAGCAGTATTGGACAGTTCTGTCACAGCAGCACAATAGATGTAATACTTTAGAAACAATAAAGTACAAGAACAAATATAAAAACAAAAGTTCTTGTTATATTTGTTCAACGGGCATATATGAGTGACACAATGAAATGGGTTATGATGGAACAATTTGGAGGAGGCTCAGATTTCACATACACATTTATATTAAAAATAACTTAAGCTGAGGATGAAAGTTTATATTGTATGATCATTATGTATTCAGTGTGACGATTTGAGCTCCTCCAAATTAGAAAGATTTTACATGAAGAAATGGAAGGTTGAAGAGAAGGTAGTTTTTATACCCTAATGTGGTTGGTAAAACAGAGTGATAGAAGTATAGCAGCTGAGTGATCTAAATTTATGTGGTAAGGGAGTGGTACAAAACAAAAGGATGTGGGAAAAAAATTTGGATGCTGGGAGAAATAGGCGGTTACATTTTAAGGAATGTTTAGGAAAGAAACAAGGAAAGACAAGTGCGGTACATCAGCATCAAGCCAACCCAGAATAAAAGAGTTAAAGAGATTATAATTTTATAACAATCCCATAATGACAAACATTTGGGGGTTTTTAACCATGAAAAAAATTGAATTTCAAAGTTTAAAAAAAAGAAATATTTTGGCTTATTTGAAAATCAAGCAGTTTAGCCTGAGTAAGGACTCCATGTCTTTGTACATTTCTGGTGTCATTCTGGCTAAGCTTGATGCAACTATGTAACCCTGAACCTATGTGGGTGATCTGAAGGTTCAACAGAGGGAAATGAATAGAAATGAAGGATGAAGAATGGAGGGATGCAGTGACAGAGGACAGGTTGGATCTGTGTACCTCCGCCAGGTCAGAAAAGAGGACTTGACTGGCACTTCGTCTCAGAACGTCCCAGTAACTCCGCGCCACAAACTCCTGACTGTCTTTTTTTAGCACCTGTAGGAGCGGTCAAGCAGGGCTAGCGTCAGTTCACTTCCAACTCTACCACTACCAAGCAAACTTTAGCTTTTAGTTATCACTGTAGTACAAACTTATACATAGACTATATAATTACAGTGTCACATACAGTAGCATGTGGCATATGAGATCAAGATTAGTGAACTACCAGATGTGGGAGCTACATCTATACCAAATTGGTTATGAAGAATAGTAACAGATGTGGGAATTACTCGCTAATTCTAGGTTGATGAAATAGTATTATGAGATAATGGGAGAAAACTAAATTAATTAATTAATTAATCAATAATAATAATAATATTTAGCTTACACTACTAATATTAATTTGTCATATTTATTTCCATTCACCCCATCTACTCCATCTAGTATAAAACTAGTGTCAAACTCAGCAGGAATGAAAGGAGAAAGAGTCAGATTATATTAAAAAATAACTATTCTTTTGAAATGCTGATACATATACAGATAAAATAAAGGACATTAGAGAAAAGACTATCAAAGCACTGCCTTTCTTTGCCATGCCTTTGCACTTACTGAGCATCACAAACGTCAATTTTTAGTCAAATTTGAATAAAAATCTGGCATACCTAATGGACCATATCTAAAGATCATATCTAATGGGTCTCTGAAGCTAACAATTCTTCTCCTCAAAAGTAGGTTTTCCTGTGTTACTCATAAGAACATGTTTCTGTTCCTGACACTATATAACAGTTGACTTTTTAAGCACTATATAAAGTATTTTCTGTCTTTATTAAAGCCAACCATGGTGCTGAGCTCCTGACCACCCACCTTGTCTTTCTCTCCAGGGAGAACGCAGCAGCAGCCATTTTAACATGACCCTGCATGGCTCTTAACTTCACAGTGACAATGCAGCTATCCATCACAACCCTGACAGGACATGGATTCTCTCTGTCTCTCTGTCTCTCTCTTTCTCTCTCTCTCTCTCTCTTTCTCTCTCTCTCTCTCTCTATGGGAAAGAGAGAGAAATGCAGAGAGAGACAGGGAGAGAATGAAAGCTCATAGTCTCACAGTCAGGTAGTGCAAATCCTCCCTCTGGCATTTTTGCATCATTGTATATCTTCAGTGGAGAATCTTCCTTACACAAAATTCAAGATGAACAGATTTCTACAGTGTTAATCATTTAATCCCAAAAGGATTAAATGTTAATAAGTTACGAGTTATTTACAGAGGATTAAATGTTAACATGTTATGAGTAATTTACAGACTTTTTATGTGATTACAACAGGATGATGTTTAACAGAAATTTAAAACATGAATAAATCCTTAATAATAATAATCATAAACCACAATAAAATGGTAGTCATCTTAATTTCAGATGTCAACCAGCAGATGTAACCTATTTCAACCATTAATACAAGCTTCGCTTTCCTTATGATGGAAATGTGAATCTGCTGCTCAGACAATAGAAGCACTTTTCTGTCTGTATCCTTCAATGAAAATCACCTACTCTCTAACAAACCCCCCCCCCAACAGGAACAAACACAAATGAACTAAACAAACAGCACGTGTCCTAAAACAGTTTAAAATGGGCAGTGGCTGATTGTGATTCCAGCTTTAGAGTGTCTCAAGTCATTTTAAATCACATCAGTCTCTTTCTGTGAGAGTTCATCTCGCCTGACCCCTTAAATCTATTACTCCTCTTCTGTCATCCCTCTCTCCATTCAGCCCACCCTCTGCCATCATCCCTCGATCAATCACTCAGCTGAGCTGGCAGATGGAAACTGTCTTGAACAGTCTTTCTCTGCTGCTCTTCTTCTTTCCATCCATCTATCCATTTATCTTTTCATTCACCCTTTCAAGAGGCCTACAGCTGAGCATATTTCACTGACAACAGAGGATCAGGTGGATCGGGTCAGCATGAAATAAAAGTGGCTGACGGGGGAATTGAACAAGAAATAGTCCAAACAAAATACTGAAATAGTAAAAACTAAGGTGAAGCTGGTATTATAAACCAGACAACCAGCAGGCTGTACAATGTGTTACATCCTGAGATCCATGGTTTGGAGATTTGTTTTTGCCTTATCTCCTCTATTTCTCAACCATACAATTATAATTTATTAGAAATATATCTTTTTTATGTGAATTGCAACATATAAAATGGAAATTAAAGTAATAGCAAGGCGAAATATACTTTATAGACTTAGATGAAGACTAGAATAGAAGATTGAGACCAGTCTGTCAGATCATAAAAATACACCTAGAACTAGGAAATTGTTAACTTAGCTTAGCATGAAGACTGGAAGCAGGAAGAAACAGCTAACCTTGCTCTGTACAAAGTCCAAAAAGACACTTTTTTATCAGTGTTGTCACGGTGAGTTTTACAGGAAACTGACACAGAGACTCCAAAAAGCCATTGTTCCTGGCATATAAATAGTCCTGTAGAACAACTTGACATTTCTAGGCTTTTTTGCACAAACTAGATATATTGTATTGAATGGTGAGCTTTGAAGGGGCGAGTAAACAGATTTTGTTATTGTTGGCTAGATAAGCTAAGCTATCTTTTGGCTGCAGCCACATATTTACCATACAAACATGAGTGTGGTGTCTCACATGACTGGCAGCAAAGAAGCTAATAAACACATTTTCTTTTAATTACAGTTTGCAATATTGCGAAACACACACTAAACAGAAAATACTTATTCTGAAATGTTCTTCAATATCTGTCTACCATGACTGTTTAACCTGTTGCCCCCTCATATTCATAATCTTTATCACTGCTCTTATTTTCAAATGAATTATTTGTAACCCAGCTGTCACCTAGTTCTCTGTTCACCCTTCCATCAATTTCTTTGGCCATCTAAACAGCAAAAAAGAGACTAAGGGGTTATGATTCTTGGATACATACGCTGTTCATGGGGGCAACCTGATATCCATACAGCTGCATACTCTGACACACAGAGAGAGACATGAGGGAGAGAAAGAAGAGGACAGAGCATGCAGTCAGAGAGGAGGGAGGAGAGAAGGTAAAAGACATGTTAGTACATGCAATGAAAGAGGCTTTGGATACACTCTGTACAAGGATATCTTATTTTCAACACATCTATGATTACATTTTAGAAGAACACACATTTTACATTGTAACATTCAGCTATTTTTTTTGCTTTGCAGCCAAAGATAATTTGTCAATGTAATAATTTATTATAAATACATGCTTACATGTATGTAATAAATGTATGTTATCCTATTTCAAATTGATGGGATTGTGAATGATCTAATCTGTATCAATTTACCATAAGATGTACATGTAAATTGTGACTTAATGAGTTAATGGTTAAAATATTACAGCTTTAAAAATAGCAATATGTTATCACGAAGAAGCTAAAATGCACAGGTGATCAGTCTTCATTTAAATTGAGTATCCTTTAGATTGGTGTACATCAATACTGTTCCGCTTATACTCAGGAAATGGGTTTAAAAGGACTGTTACTTAAAAAAAACACAGTTCTAAAAAAAGCCCAGTCTATACTGACATTTTGAAGTTACTGATATTTGAGAAATTCAAAATTTTGATAATGATATACTTTTCATACTTTTATATAAAAACTGTGGCAAAAATTGGTAATATGAGGAAATAAATTCTCTAGTGGAACAACTACATTGTTGCCTAACTTTTTCTAAATTACCTCAAACATAACTTCTGTACTGACATGTCTTACTAGTTATCTCCCTGATATATCTATGATAGGTTAATATTGACTCGGCCCAGACAAGTGTAGGCTTGATGAATTATTATGCAGTTATCAAACCACACAAACAGTCATCAAGCCTGCAGATACAAACATAAAACACATAAATGAAACATTAACAGTAGTAAAAGCAAGATGTTGTTCTGAAAAATTTAATCACAGAAGTGTTGAAAAGGAGCAACTCTTTTAAGAATGTATCCAGATTAACAAGTACACGGTAGGGATAAACTGTCACAGTAAAAACAGAGAAGATACCACATTGTAAAAACAGTTCCTGTATGGCAGCATGCACTTGTTTATATGATGGGTTTAGTTACTGTAATACCTTTAATTGCAGATCGTAATTTTCTTGAATGATGCTTTATCATTTCCGATACATCAGCTTTTGATTGTGGTCTAGATCCATAGCAGTTTCTAGTGATGAATTATGTCTCAAATTGATTTTTATGGTGTTTTTTAATTAATCCTGTACTGTGAATGCAAAGTTTATATTGCTTGTTGTCAGTAAGAGTTAATTTGGTGCAAATAAGTTTCCCCATTGGGGAATAGTAAGGCTATACAAACTAATTTGATCAGTTTGACACAGCACTCATTGTACACCTTCAGCAACTTCAGCAATGAAACAGGTGTCATGTCACCTTACACTTGTGGATGTATTAAAGTGACATTCAAAGAGAAGCTTCACTGCCCTAATATGAAGTTCACTGTAAACTAATTATATTTGTCTAAATAACACAAATGCATTTTGGATCTTTAACCTCAAGTTTACCCCACTGATGATGGCAGCATTACTGCAGTTCATGTCTACGACTGGTGAGTCCAGGTCACTGCACTAATGGCTGCAACTCAGGGTAAATGGTAAAATAATTTATTTTTCATTCATCCTATCCATCTTCTCACACACACACACACACACACACACACACACACAAACATTTGTTCTCTGTTACCAACTATCTTACCAACTGCGCTGACTTATCAGCATCCCCTTTCCTCCCTTTTTTCTCATTTTTCTTCCGGAAGATCTCCTGAAGCTGTGATAAGACAGACAGAATGAAGAGCTCATTTACAGTTCAGTCAATTCAAAGTTTAGAATGAATAAATTAAGTAAAAAAGCGGCTTCAGCTTAAAGCAGCTAAGTATTCAAGGTGGATAAATTAATTTGGTCACTTAACTAAACATGACTTAACTAGACATTTACATGCTTAGTTAAGTCACGTAAAAAAAAAAACAGCCTATTCAGAATGGCACCATCTGTTTATTATATGATGATAATGCAAAACTTTGTGTATTACAGTAAATGCATGTTGGATTTTTGGTGGAATCTTTGCTCTGATTAGGCTCACTCTTGCATTTAATAATGTAACCAACACTTTTCTGTCGGGGGTAAAAGATGATATTAATGAAGGTGTGTAAATTCTGTCTAGGATGGATAGATTTTCTCTCAGTATCTGCGACTCACCACCATGAACTCCCTCTTGTCCACCATCTGGTTGCCGTCTGCATCAAACATATTGAAAGCAATCTTAAAGCCAGCATGAGGCTCTAGAGAACAGAGAGGAGAGCACATAGGGTGAGTGTGTGCATGTGTGTGCGTTAAAGGCAATTTAAAATCCAGAAATAGCACAGTGAGAAGCAACATATAGGGAAGAGGGAGAGGGGGCAGGTGGCTAAATCTATATAACCTGTGTAGAAAAGGCATGTCAAATTGATATTGTTATTTAACCTAATGCACAAGGTTTAGTTTGTGCAAATACTAACTGAATTTGGTTAAATGATTAAGTATACAATGTCATTTCAAATAAAAGCTACCCTTCACCAGCCTGAATAGTTTTTGTCATGACTGATGGTTCTTGTTTGATGTGGACACACTAAGTGGAAAACTTCTGTAAATCTGACTTCGCAGGTGAGATATTTCTGTGGCTATTATTTTTTCAGTTCAAAGTGGTCAATAACATAACACTTGTTGATATTATGATCATTAACATTGACAATTAATGAAATTCATTCATTCAAATAGCCTACTACACTTCCTTTTTGTCACAGTCGACCATTTTTAACAAGTACTGGAATTATTTTGATATATAAAATAATTCTACCCACAGTAGTGATTGAGGACTTACATGTCCAACACTTCTGACTATGTAAATTCTTTGAATAGGTAGTAAGTAACACTATCTTTTTTCTTATTCTTTCTGTCTCTCAGTATTTATCTTACCCCAAGGGGAAAGGGGAAAACCACCAGATTTGTGTCATAATTGCTTCTTGTTGAATTCTGGGTGGGCCTTAGTATAGTCTTGGCTAACTCCCAAAATAAGCGCAGAATACTGCCAGTGAGAGCAATATTGAGAAAGCAGAGTAAAGAGGAAGACACAGATAGAATAATAAAGTAGAAGATAAGGTGAAGTGACAGGAGGATGTGCGGAGAGACTGAATTGACTCACTTGTCAGGATGCAGAGCAGGAACAGGTACTCTGTATATGAGATGATGCCTAAAGAGACCAAGACAGAGAGAGTTAAAGAAAAGGTCACATTCAATACACACACACACAATGTTTACAGATGTTCAAAGACCGTGGGCCTCTTGAGAGACACACACACACACTCACACACACGCACACACACATACACACACATTCACACACAAACACTCACAGTAACACACATAATCCTTCCTTTCATGAAGATAGCATCTTAAAATGTGTCTTCTCGAGCTGAGCTGCCAACAGCCTTTTGGCCACACACCGTTTCTTTTTCTACACCCTAAGTGTCCAAAGTAAAGACGCAGGCCGGCAGGGGTGTGTGCGTGTGTATGTGTCTGTGTTTGGATAAGCACGTGAAAAATGTTTTAGGAGGTGATCCTTTCTTGCCTTGGGCCCATTTAGGAATCTTTTTCGCTTTCTGTCTGATCGTTCAGATAGTTCCGGGTGACTCACTTGAGTGTTACGGGGGACTGCTTTCCCGTGTGTGCATGTGTGTGTGTGTGTGTGTGTGTGTGTGTGTGTGTGTGTGTGTGTGTGTGTGTGTTTGTGTGCGTATACGTGTGTGCCTGCAGGTGAACATGACACCAGCTCAAACCAGAGTGAACCTTATGTTTTCCTGATGCTTGGCTGCTTTGTGTAAAGGAGCTGGTTTGGAACTGAATTCTCTTTTCCCCATGTAGCCCAAGCTGCACAAAGACCAAGAGATACTCTCTGAAACTGCTCAGGTTTCTAAAATACACTGTGCATGTCTAAGCTCAAATACTTTCAATGATATACTAGTGAAAAAAGATGTGTAACATTGAACCCACGAAGCAACTATCATAAGAGCCAGAACAATCACTGGAAACAAAAATATGTTACAATGCTACTCTTCTAATTTAACACATTTTACATTATTACCTAATACTTTATATTTGTAATATCTAATATCATAATGTTTTTGGCAATAAATTATTGTTAAGCATGAAGCTTCATAGAAATGGACCACTGATTTATGAGAAGATGTCATTGAGTTCAATTTCTGCATCCTCACAGGTGTCATGGTTTCATTTTATTCTTTACATTCTTCTATTTCAACAAGTTACAGCTTTAAGATTGACTACACGATAGTTGTGACATCAACTGCAAATCAAATCAAATGATTCCTTATAATAGAAAAGTGCTGATGGTAGAATTCATGCCACGAAATCAACACCACAGCCTGCAGCTCCTTGCAACTTCCAGCTGAATGTTTTAAGTAGCTGGTCCTCAACAATCTCCACAAAAGGCCAACAGTCTCAGCATGCAAGCTCACCCAAGTTCATGGTGGACTACCTGAGCAAAATACAGCTGGAGAAGTGCATCACATACGTAAAAAGTTACATTTTTCAGATGAGTTGGTGGACCAAAGAAGACAAATACATTTGAAACATGCGCTGGCCACCACAGCTCAATAAACTGATATCATGTCAAAATAGTCAAGTGAATCAAGTTATAATAAAAAATGATTCCTTTCTTAAAGCTCTTTAAACTGAAACTACTTCATAACACTTTAATAAAGAAAGGGCATGGGCATGAATACATCTTGTAAAAAAAAACCTATCCTGCTCTGTCAGATAAATTATAATAAC
>JANJYP010149145.1:0-13371 GCA_024605115.1 Rastrelliger brachysoma
ACACACTTTCTCTCTCTCACTCTCTCTGGATTATCCTGAGAAACATGCAGCATTAGACCGAATGATGATTTAATATATTTTTTTAGTGGAATGTGTTTTTCTTGCAAATATGTTTTTGCATTAATTACAGCTTGATGTGACAAAATGTTAAACATTCTTTTGATGTAATGTAATCATGCATATGACAAAATACATTTATATGCATGCTCTGCTCTTTTATGCAATTGGGCAGTTGACACCCCCCCCCTCCCCCCTGTTTTAGTTTTGTATGCAATTAAAAAGGGAAAATGCATTTTTCTGCCCACAGTTAGAAGCAGGAAAATAAGGAGACATGGAATAATTGAGAAAATTCAAACATAGAGCAATCATTAAAAATGTGCTGTTTGGAATGGATGTGACATATAAGTGATTTGCTCTCCAAGTAATTCACATGTAAATCCACAACAGAAAATGCTTGTGAAAAGACAGAGAACTCCTGATTAATGGTCGTCAACAATGGTGGCTACTTCGAAACAAACCAGGAAATGGCAGTAAGGAGTGTGACAAAACTAAAACACAGTCATCCCTCTTCTTCTCATCTCTCTCTCTCTCTCTCTCTCTCTCTCTCTCTCTCTCTCTCTCTCTCTCTCTCTCTCTCTCTTTGTCTCTTTTTCTGGAGAGGGGATAAGCTGTAAGGAAATGTGAGAGTGAATGTATTCATCTGCAGCCCTGCCTTCTGGAGGTGGGTCTCTGAGCTTTTTCCCTCAGTCTTCATTATGGCTCTGTGCCTGCTGCAGCTTGGAGGAGGGCAGCTGGATCACCTTAAGGATTCTCCTTAAATCTTATCTCAGGCTTTGTTTAAACAGAAGAGGGGAGACATTCCACTAGGCCCGGCTCTGAAGATCTATCAAGCAGTATTCACATAATCAGCAGCCTCTCTCTTTTCCAAGCAGCAGAAAAGTGAGGAAATTGAGATCACTGTTAGAATGTTCTCCACAGTTTTTTTTTATGCAACATTACAGCACTTAAGGCAATAACATTTTTACACCAGGGCATCATTTCCAATAAATCTGTTACCGTAAATTTGGAAAGGCATATTTTGTGTTACTTTTGAATAATTTTTTTCCCTCTCTGTTAGCAGCAGCACATGTTGTGTCAAACCGTGCTGCTATTAACACATCATTAGCATATTTGATGACGAACGACACAATATGTGGTGTTAAAAAAACTGAGCTTTGCAGGTGTGCAGCTTTTTTCAGCGTGGTGTGATAACCAGCTTCTCTCTACTAGCTAGCAGTGAGAAGTGTGTTGATTTCATTGCAGACAGTGTCTCTCAACTGGAGCTCATGTTCTGTAGCAGCAAGAGTATAAAGCAGCTTGAAGTCTACTTGGACAGTGGTGGCCTCCAGTCCTTCCATCAAGCCTGACATAGTGCTGTTAACTAGCTGTAAACACCATGATCTACTGTTTGTTACTCTGCTCTGAACTCCACTGCATAGTCACAGTGCTGTAACTATTTGTCCAGACATTCAACCCTAAAAATCTCATCATCAACCTTCTGCTTTCTTTTGTATACTTTTCTTTTCTTTTCTCAGATAAACAAAGCAGATTAGAATAAAGATAAATGTTTTGATCTTAAAAACAACCTTTCTGATTTGCTTTATTTCAAGCATGCCTGTAAAATGTTCTGTGTAGCAGCAAATACAGTGTTATGGGATGAGCATCTATTGTATAACTTTCTGTAAGAGCCACTTTAGCACATTTGTATTTGCTAAACTGGGTGTTGCATACAAAATATTTTATGTACATTTTACATATTTAGTTACAAGTAAGCCGTGCTCTATTCACGTTTAGAGTTGGTATTATTCTCTCTTTGTGTGCCAGATTACAGATACACATACTTTTATTATTAATCATGACAGGTGATAGTGCTGTAAAGCTGTCAAATGTGCATGTGATAAAAGGTTCAGGAGTAATGCGGTGCTAGTGAAATGCAGAGAAGTCTGTCGATTTGGATGGAAACAAGCTATTGAATGTGTTATATTGTGTAACATTGTGTCAGTTGGAATAGAACATCAAGTTTAGAGACAGACTGTTGGATAAGATTCATCTGGCCCGATGTTTTGTTCTAAATCTTCAAATGAATCATCATTTAACATTTTTTCATGACTCCTGCACTTGGTTGAATTCAGAAGAAAGTCAGATTGAATTCACATGAGATTTCAGACAATCCAAACAGACTTAGTGATCTTGGAAGTTGTAATATTAAAACAAAAAAACAGCCATAATTCTCTGTGCTGTAAACAAGAAAAGGCTAGATCAATCAGACTCTGCATTTTTACAGCCAAGTTCGAAGTCAGTTCAAAAAACAGGTTGATATTTTCATGAAAGGAGCTTTTTCTAGGGTAAAAAAAAAAAAAAAAAAGGAAAAAAGAGAACAGCCCTCCAATGAGTTTTGAACTGATATTTGAAAGTGATTTAGGGTGATTTCATTAAACAATACAGGTAGCAGCAATGGGTGACTGCAGATGTCGCCTTATCTTCCATTCTGGCGCTGTATTTACATGGGTTTTAAACATTTGTACAGCCTGTGGTGTCATTATCTTTCAAAATGCTTGCTGAGCAGCATTATTGCTTCTTGTTCTGTAGCCACGGTTGGGCTTCGCCTCGTTCATGTTGGGTCGGTGCATTAGAGGCCAAGTTAGCAAGCGCTCAGCAGGGGGCCACTGTCCACGCCGACTTTTACAACTGGTTAGCTGCCATCAAACCAAAGAGCTGCTAATCACAAACTCATGAACAGCTAAAGGCCTCGCAAATGAGCGCAGAGATGGTGTTACGGTGTTTGCAGAGCGAGGCAGCCGGGTGCCTGTCCAAATCAAGAGGAGTTTTGGGCCAGTCTTTGTCTGAGGATCTCAGCTTGGCCAGCGGTCCAGCCCCAGCAGGGACTGGGATCTAGAGGATTTGAGTAGAGCTTCGGCAGCTTTTATAAATAAGCTTGTTGGTGGTGGTGTTTGGGGGGAGACGGCGTTGTACAGTACAGCAGTGGATCATAGTGAATGGCAAGGAAGTTTAGAAGAAGAGTCAGCAGCAGAATACAGATTATATGTAGCTGTTTTGTCAGCATTACATGTAGCTACTGCATGTATGACACCTACATATGATACCACACCTTGTTTGGTACTTATTCATGTGATGTATAAATCTGTGGGATTAGTTGGGACCCTCATACTGAACTCAGGTTCAATTTGTGTTATTGGCAAAAGAAGGAACGTATTATAATTTATTATTACCACTATATCATAAGACAAATAATTGCCCATGTAACTTTAACAATTGTAAAAAATGCATTTAGTGTCTGACAGCTATTTACCACCTACATCTAGCTAATTCATCAGTAACTGAACTGTCATGTGTCTGTTAAAGTATTTCATTTTCTCAACATCCTATAAAAAAAAATAAAAAAAAAAACTTGCAAAAGAAAACCAAATGCCACATTCTTCAAACTGATGGCAGTGAATGCAAAAAATAATAATGAAACCTTGGTTTTAATCTCAAATCTATATTTCCTTTATATTAGAAAATTAATATGAATGAAAGAAACTATAATCTGCCACTAAAAAAGTGTTTAATATTATTCGAATGTCAGGTGAAATCTGATGATTTAATGACACTATGACACTATGAGCAGCATCTTAATGCTATAATGTTTTAAGATGGAGCTAACCACTGTGACCTATTGAGAAATATAGCCTGCATTAACACATATTTTAAAACCTGAATGTAAAATTTAGAAAGTCCTGCTGTCAAATAAATACAGTGGAGTGAATAGTAGAACCTCCCCCCCTTGAAAGAGTAGAAGAAGAGTAGAAATATAAAGTCAAATTGATTGGAAATACTTAAATACCTGGTAACTTTCCACCTCTGGTTTTACATTTCTTTCAAGGTCCAACTCAAATAAGCTCCAGGACTTATAAGAAACATTACAGGATTCCTTTTTTCCATGTGAGTTGTAAATACAGTATCAGAGTTAAAACATGACTATATAACACAGTATTGTAAGAATAATTGTATGGTATGATTTTCTCTTTTGCCTTGAGCTCAGTTTTCAGTTGGACTTCATTATCACACATTATCCTTTTCTTTCAACCTACTTGGTCATCTTTTCAGCACGGCTCACACGCTCTACTTACTGTAGTGCTATGCCCCGGTAATACAAGGCCACCCTCCTCTCTGACAGAGCCATCAGTGCTTTCTGTAACCCTTTTACTCAGATATTGCCCACACACACACACACACACACACACACACACACACACACACACACACACACACACACACACACACACACACACACACACACACACNTACACACGCACATGGACACACACACATAAGGAAAATTGACTGTTTGGAGCGGGGGAAAAAGCATATGATGGAAGACATGGACGGTGCTGGGTGGAGTCGGGCTGATTAAGTGATTGTGACCATTCTCTTACTGAAATGCTTTCTTCAATCCAGCAGATAGCATCATCCTTGGGCGTTATCTTTGTTCTTGAACTTATTTTAAACATTCCCCTCTGCTCTCTCTTCATTACATACTGTCCTCTCCTTTTGGCATCCAGTTTCATTACTAGAGACTTATCTCATACATCCTTCCTTTCTGTCACTCTGTTTATTGTGTGGCAGGGATTTTAAGATTAGCTGTTCCCACATAGCCCTTAACACTACTGTATAATGAAGACTAGATGCACCAAACCAGTTTTGTCCTGTGTGCTGCGCTAGGAAGAAACTAAATATTTATTTATAGTTGAAGTAAATTAATTAGACTATCTGAAGGAAGATAGCAGAAAAAGGCTGTGCGTTTAATTTGAAGTGGCATATCTGCAATGCATTTTTTCATTCTATAATCCCACCGCAAATATGCTGTCTGCTCTATATGATATTACCATTTGGAGGAGATTATTTGCATATAGGTTGCAAAGTATGAAAGGGTGCCTGATGTTATTTTGATTGATGAAGAAAAGTGTGCATTGAATCAACTGATATGGAGTCGTCCTATTAGAAACAAGGCCAGGCTGCCTGGCTAGGATTTAAGGCACATGGCTGAATGCGGCTCCCTATTTACTGCAAAGAAATCAAGGCCTCGTCATGCTCATATCTGCTGTACACATAAGTCATTCAGTTGTGTTGATAGATGAGGATTGCTCCTCAATGCTCCCTTTATAACACCATGAATGCTCTATTAGAGGGACATTTAAAAGTGTTAGTGAGCGCATCCACGAGTATCGGGGCAAGAAGAAAAACAAGTGGAATGTGTAGCACTCAGATTCTAGTATCACTTTGTCTTAGATTTGATGTAGCTCAGGCACTTATGGAGCTGTGAGACCAAGGCTGCCTGTTGGCTGCATGCTCACTGCTCACCCTATGCCTTTTCTTTAAGGCGAGGAAAAAAAAGGTGTGGTATTTTACTGTAGGAACATACTGATTGACTACACTTCTACTGTGCGCATTTCAGAATCTACTGTGAGAACACCTGTCTGCAGAAACTGGGTCTTATATGAAATATAAGGAGTGCAAGTGCAAAACATTTATAGCTAATACAATACAAATCTATTACAGGAAGGTATATACTGTCTATTAAAGTCTACCTCAGTTCAAGAATGTGTTTTGCTTTTTGTCACTTTTACCTGGATGTTTGACCTTCACTGTTAAGAATGATGTCAGGTTTTTTATTCATCCACTGAGAGGGAAACTCTCTGTGCTCATTTTAAATCTAAGTTTAAGATGTGCTTGTACAAGTTCAGTTTTGACTTTTGACGTTTGAAGCCTCTCTTTCACTGAGCACAGATTGAAGTAATAGTGAGATAACATAGGACAGCTCTTGTGCAGTTAAAAGCTGGAAACAACACATATTTGCAAATTCATAAAGAAAGAATGATGTGCTTTTAAGACACTGGAGTGGTTTGTGTAACCTCAGAAAAAACTGACATCATTTGTATATTTTTGATATACAAATGATATTTGAAAAAGGGCAGTTCAGTGACATGTAGAAAAACATTTGAAGCTTTATTAGGACTTGCAGTGGAGCTGGGGAGGTAAACTGTTTGGGACAAGACAGACAGACCCAAGTGTGTGTGTATATAATGTGTACTTTATATTTATACTCATGGTGGATGTGAGGATTTGGAGGATAGCCTACAATATGTCAGTGTGTATTTACATGTATGTGAATGTATTCATGTTTTGTACAGTAAGCTGATACACATGTTGGCTTGGCATCAGTCTTTATTAATGATTTCTCAATTTCTCCTTCAGTACATGGAAATAACAAAAATATTAAAAAAAAAACACAAAGAGAATTATAAATTAGCATGTCCAGATGTAGCATGTTAAACTGAAGTATTACAATTGAGATTGCATTAATCCATTAGCCAATGGTTCAAATGGCCTACTGAGAAGACGAAAAAGAAAAAAAAAACAACTCAAGTCTAAACATCAACAATTCCAGGATCATTGTGTCTTGTATGTATTCACATATGCAGCCATGGATCCATCACAGCCAGTGTCTTTTCTCTCTGGTGAAATGCTATTTGAACAATTTTCCTGAAGCCATCCCAACTATCAAAGGGGTATGATGAAGGGATCATTTAGTAACAGAATATAAGCAAAACCCTGCAGTGAAAAGGACTAATTTTAATAAAAAATGAATAAAGTCACTTTGAATGCTGTTTTGAGAGAAATTAAAAAAAACATCTTTAAATGATGCTTGACCTTTTTTTTTTTTTTAGTCTTGGTATGAGAAATGAAACGTGCCTCACGAATGCTTTAAATTGTTCAAACAGCACAATACCTCTTTTGTAAATCTTGGAGGCAAAGTGCCTTATTTCAAAATAACCACATAATGTATTACTAAAGCATTGCTGTTATCTTCAGGTCACTGCTTTATCTGTACTAAGATTGTGTGGATTATACCTATTTTACTACCTGTCACTGATACAGATACAGAAAACATACAGTAAGATCATTATAACCTTATGAATATATGATACCATCACCTTTTTGATATCTCTAAGTGTTGCATGAAAAAAAAAAAACCTTCCAGCTTGCACCCAAAGTGATCGGGTGTCCCTTTCATCTACATCGTATCAACCCCTTGTCTGCACCACAAAGATGTAATTGCATCTCTCAACAAGCAGGTTAAGAGACGGGGTTGGAGAAATTAACTTTTTTTTTTTTTTTTATATTGGCAGATTTCCCCAGTTGTTTTAATAACCCATCTCAAACCTGTGATCTAATCTACAGGAACAGTGGAAGTAATTAAAGTTGAAATTAATTACCGTCTGTGCCTGATATTCTAATAACGGCTTTGAGTTTTGTAGCAGGAAGTTGATATTTTGTCATCCGTGTTTTATCTCTCACGGCCGTGCGTGATTGTCTGCTCTTACAGATTATTAATGTAGCCAGGAAGGGAGCAGGAAATGGTAGATAAAGGCGGAGAGACTTTCCTTTCTAGCACTCCTCCTGACCACAGTGGCCCCTCTTGACAGCTCCAAGCCCCTCCTCCCCTCCTCCTCCACCAGCCCTCTTCTTTTAACAGTCCCTTTATCATGACAGTATTTAGAGGAGATACCGTAAGACTGAGCAGGCCTTAAGACTGCTTTTGATAGAAATTATACAATTGTTCATTAGTGGCTAAGATAATGCCCCCCTCATGCCCCCACCCTCAGCTCTGCTTTCCCTTTGGGATCTCATTTAAGACCTGCAGCGTTCAGCAGTGCATACTGCAGGGGCTATAGATGTGACACCACACAGGACCCGCCGCAGACAGTGCAGCTGGAAATGTCAAGTTAAGTGAAGGGAACTGTTCGGCCTGCACACTCTAGTAAGCAGGGTATGTACCTCCCTGTGGGGGTGGGGGGATTGTGTGTGAGTGTGTTGCTCCCACAGCCTAGGTCTGTCACTCTTACAGTGGCTATCATGTTTTTAATGGAAAATGGTCAACTAAAATCAAATATTAAGCCTTGATAACCATGGTGGAGGAGCAGTGCCTTTTGAAGTGGAAAAAACCTTTCAGGTTTCTTTATACTGTATCGCTTTACACAAACTCAGGAGCTTCAAGTTGCCTCCAGAGTCCTGCTTGCTCCACTTGCCTTAAAGATAAATTCAACCTTCGGATACTCTTACACTGTTAGATCTCATCAATCTGTGCTGTTTGATGCATTTCAGTGGTTACTTTCTGATTAAGTGGTGTACGTCCTGCTAATTGATATATTTTGTCTTGTACCCACTTTCTGGCAAATTACTGCATCTACTTCTACTGTGGCGAGCAGTTCCCTACATTTCCCTGAATTCTTTGAAAGTCTTAACATGCATGTTTATGTATTGTCTTCTGCATTCACAAAAAACTGGAGCAGACTGCTGTTTAGTTGGCAAATGTGTTGACAATTTTCCTTCAAGTATTTTGACCATAAATTACACAACAGTGTTCACTACACTGTATAATACTGAGAGAAGTAGCCAAACTAGTCTTTCTTTTGGACTTGCATTTTATTTTGAGGAACAAATTAAATGCAATATAAATAGTTTTGTGCAACAAAAATGTATAATGAACAATGGAATGAGGAGATTTGGGGGGGAAACAAACCTTTGAAATTAAATTCAGTTCAAAGAAGATAACTGCACAGAAACATATATTAAAAATAATATGCAGTTAAGGCTGAGGTCTCTGTGTCCCCAATACCACTGAACACTGATGTAGACAGATATAAAAGCATTTTTCCGAAAAGTATTTAAAGTATGTGTTTTGGTCATCTTGATGTTGTTGCTGATGAATTTCATTTTATATTTCACTGCCCCATATACAGTGACCTATTTGAAAAAATCAATTAAAGAACCCTGAATTGTTTTTAGCCATGCTAGCAGCGTTAACTATAGAGCTGGCAAGGTTGGTTGGCCGTCAGTTGCTCCAGCCTTTGGTCCAGATAGAAATATCTATTTGATGGTTTGCCATGAAATTTTCTACAGTGTATAAATCCTACTTATCTTGGTGACCTATCCAACACCATCACTTTTGGCTATTGTGATCCCCTGTCTTACTATGTAGCACCACCCTCTCGGTAGCCACCATACAATATTTTGTTTTATGACAATATGGCAGATAAACTGACATTCCCATTGTACCAGTCAGCACATGTACGCGTGCTAACATGTACACTAAAAAAAAAACATAATGTTGTAAAAATTAGCATTTAGTTTGAAGCCTACAGTAAGTTCAACCTCTTTGAGCTGCTAGTGGAGAATTTAGCTTTTGCAAGATTCATGGAAAATGCATGAAGCTGAGACGAAGTATTTTAACACCTTGATTTTAATGCTGTCCAGTGTAAGTTCACCCATCAGTCAATAATCATGATTATCTAAGATGAGATTTTAAAAAACACCTCTTTTCTTGAAAAGGAGCTTTAGAAAAGAGACTATTATACAAAAACATTTTTATATTAACAATAACAGTAGCTTAGCAAGAGTAAAAGAGCAGAATCTGAGTGTCATGACCTTTACTCACAACACAGTGTGTCCTGTTGCTGGGTTGCATTCTGGTCTGCTGAGGATGGTGATTGCTATCTTTTCTCTCTTCTACGATACATACACGTCTGTGTGTATGACATGCTGAGTCTAAAATAGCGCATGCTGTTAACATGACATAATCTGGGGGAAATAAAAAATAGCAGCCTGCAATCTCCAAACCACCAAAATGTCAGACACTGTGGTCTTTAATGATGTTTTATAGCAGACCATTTCATTATCATTTGACAATATAGCTCATATGTTATAATCATCTACTGTACAGTAAAACAAACCATAAAAACTTACTGGTCAGTCACACTGTAAAAGAAAAAAAAAAGCAAAGCAGAACTTGTCTTCATTGCCAAGACTGAAGTTGGGTGACAAACAGCCACTTTCCCCCTGTCTCCTGGATCAGCTATAAGACGATTTCAATGACATGCAGAAGATCAACTGTTGGGAGAGTGAGGACTGCGAGACAGGGGCTTAGAATCGCGGCCGGATCAGAATGAGATGAACATACAATCAGAGGCAAAGCCACACGGGCTTATCTGCCCTTTCACGATGGCTGTCATCATTTGAGAGTTCCCTCGGCTGCTCCTCCGCCAAGATGAGAAGGCTTTCTGGCAGAACCGGAAAGTTTCTTGTCTCTGCTTTAGGAAAAAGTTTTGGAGGAAACTTGAAGCGCCCCACAAAAGGAACACATGAAAGTCGACGAGAAAAGGGGTAAAGCAAAAAATGAGAAGTCAGGAGGTGTCAACCTGGGTGAAAATAACAGAATCAAATACAAGGAGGGTGAGATATCAAGCTGCTGGGCATACAGAATAAGATTAAATAATGCACAGATCTGTGGAGGCATATCTTCAGAACACATGCAGAGTTTTAAAGTAATTTTTTTCAATAACAAGCTGCTCTTCTCTCTCTCTCTCTCTCTCTCTCTCTCTCTCAATTAGATCTACTTTTCTGATATTTTTGAACATTAAAACACACTCTGCCTTCCAAGTCCTCCTGCTGTGATACTATATGCTCACATACAGTATGTAACATAATGTAAACCTGCAGTACGCTTCTAAAAACAGAGCTTTGTCCTTTGAGCGTCATTTTGATGTGAGCTACTGATGGACTGCCGCCGTACTCGGCATATGTCACATATACTTCATACAAAACCCCCATTTGGCATTAGTGTTGTCAGGCTGTGTGGGAGATCTGTAACATGAAATGGCTCCATTTCAGCGCACATCACTGAACATATCCCATACAAGGCTGCGGCCAGTGTTTATAGCTTACCCCCTGTGAGGTGTTGGCATCCAGTAGCGGCTCTATATCTGAGACAGTATGGTAGTTGTGTAGTCTTTTCCCATGTGAGCCCTGCTATGCGAGGTGATTAGAGCATCTCTGTCAGTGACTGAGGGGACAGATGGAGCAACAGAGGACTTTCTGGAGAGGCTATGGTAATTAGGAGTGAAAGGAGAGAAAATGGCGGCTTCAGAGCAACTAGGTTCAGCGAGAAGCTTTAAACAGCACTATTCAAGTGGCGCAGGGACTTGTATGCCCTTTGGCCAGTCAACATGGCATTGTTATGTTCGTGTTAACATGTTTCTACATGCTGTGAAGTTCTCCCCGCAGTATCAGTGTTGTAATAGAAAACGACTCATGGTGTACTGAAATAATTGTCTTCTTTTATATGGTAGCCATACACACAAATGATAGAAACATAAAACAATAGAAATATATTTGCTCACTTACCTCATGTGGTATTTATTATTCACTCAGATCTTACAAACTCCATAACAATGGAGGAAAATGGAATTGTGCTTGTGCTGCTCATAGCAATGACAAGTTACACTATCATTATCAGCAGTGACATCATTCAGCAGTTGTCTTCTCAACTCAATCAAACCTTTTAACATGGAAATGTATTGATTTTCCTGAATATATGTTGGTGTTGAGTTTTTTAAAGAGTAGTATTACAATAAATCTAATAGCTCAGTCATTAAAAACACATTTTGTGATGCTGTAATTTGTACTTGTCTATTAGAAAACAAGTGTTCCATCATATTGGAGCCATAACTTCAAAGGCACAATCACCTTTTTTTTAGTTAAAAACAAGGTACAACCATTAAGCCCTGGTCAAAAGGTCACATATGAAAAGAGGAACCTCAAAACTCTATGGGAGGCCAATGTAAAGATGATAAGATGGTCAGCAGACTTGCGGCAGTGTTCTGAACATTTGTAGATGGTTTAGAGATGACTTGCTAGGGCAGGTGGAAAAGGTATTGCAGTAGTGTAGTTGGGATGATATGAAAGTGTGGATCATCATCTCTAATTTAAATTGAAGATATGAAGAGATATTTGATATGTTGTTTGAAGAACATAGGCTGATCAAATATAACACAGGGATTTCTAAGATTAGACTGTATGGCTGATTAAAGGGACCCAATATGTTGAGCAATCTAGGAAGCTTAGTTATATGAAGTCATGATAAGAACCGAAGTCTTATCTGCCTTTAGTTTAGTAAAAAAAAAAAAATATCCATCAAGTTATTTATGGCAGTCAGACAAATATGCATGAAAGTTTATCAATCTCATCTGGCTTAAAAGAGACATACAACTGAATATCATCAGCATAACAGTGATGTGAGATACCTTTAAATTTGCTAATGATATGACTTAAGGGAAGCATATATAGAGCAAATAGTATATGACTCAAGAGAGAACCCTGTGGCACACCACGAGGAACAGCAGTTTCAAACACGTGGGAACCAAATAAGACAGAAAAACCCTTATCTAAAAGACAGGAGGAGAATCAGTCCAGGGTACTCCCTGATACATCCGCTGCCTAAGCCTTTCAATCACAATGCTGTGATCTACAATATCAAAGACTATGCTAAGATCCAGCAGCACCAAAACAGAGTATTCACCCCCATCATAAAACATCATTATTTCATTGGAAACCCTGAGAAGAACTTTTACAGTGGAATGCTTCTGACGGAAACCAGATTGGAACTTATCTAAAATGTTATGTACAGTTAAGACAGCAGTGAGTTATTTGGAAACAACTTCCTTTAAAACATCTGAGATAAATGACAGCTTAGATATAGGCCTGTAGATATTGGGAATGGATGGGTTCACATTAGTCTTTTTTAGGCAAGGCTGAACAAGACTATGCACAGACCAATACACAAAAATATATTTCTTTAGTATGAATGATGGTCAAATATCTGCAACCCTAGATGAAAGTTTGATATTGCCTACCTGATCAATGCAAGGAAATAGGAGAGCAGCAGTCCAAAATTAATGGCCAATTTGGATAAGCAGAAAAATAGTGGGAGGGTATGATGCCCTGACATCTCTTATCTTATCTACAAAGAAACCCATTTTCACATATGAGCACATATGTCCAGAGAATCAGGTCTGGAAATTTTCTGGAGTTGCCCTTTGCTAGGGGCCGCCTTATCCAAAATGATGGAGCAATATCCATTTAATGAGTGGCCAAGATGAGTAAATGTCAACATAAGAAGACAACATTGCATTTGGGTCAAAAGCTGCAGAAAACTTCTCAGTTGAGAGGCAATGTAGGATGTTTACTGGGCAGAGAATCTAAATTAGCTTGAGCAGAACACAAACATGGTCAGTAACACACAGACATATATTGAAGACAATTAAAAGAGTCATTCAGAAAATCAGCAGCAAAGCCATAATAAATGTTTTCTATGTGAATATCAAAACCAGCAACTGTATAATATATAACAATTGGGTCAAAAAATGAGGACAAAGCCCTGGTGCTCACCATTCCATCTTTGAAAGCAGTTCCTGAAAACCAGGGAAAGTCCTC
>JANJYP010149165.1:0-28212 GCA_024605115.1 Rastrelliger brachysoma
AAAAAAAAAGTGACCTATGTATTTTTTTATAAATAGACTTGTTGATCTGTATAGTCCTGAGCACCACTATTGAGCTTTTATCATAATAATACCATTACCCTGATGCGTGGGAGGATGATTTACAGTGCATACTGCCAGAGTGGTTGTCATTGTGCACATGTTGTTATACGTACAGAATGTGTATAAATATGACTCACTATACTCAATATGTCATCCTCTTCATCATAAGGATTTCCTGTGTATAAACACATCCTCATGCTGAGTATGAGAATCTGTGTCAGTCATGTATCCTCCAAACACATACAGTGGGAGGAGGTAATACGATGTGTGATTAAGTGTCAATTTGTATAAAATAGTCCAAAACATCACTGAATTTATTTATCATTCCATCCATCCTCCAACTGCTAACAAAGCTGTCAAGCCAGTCATGGTTTAAAGCGGCTTGTTTGCTATACAGTAGTTGAATGTCGTCTTGGGTTGCAGTGACGTCAGTCCTCCAGTCACCTGTGACATAAGGCTCTGGAGTTACACAGTAGAGGTACAGGTTGTGCACCCATACATCTCATTGTCATGAATAATGACTGAAGGGGTGAAGTCAGAATGTTGACTCATAATAAGGCTCTGAAGGGCTTCACCTGAACTGAGCTTCATCTCTGAGCTTTCAGATCCAGTAATCTGACTGGTGCAGAATATGTTCACCTTTTTCATAATTGCTGTCCTAGTTTCAAATCTGTGTTTGCCAATATTTTTGATATTATTGATATTAAACCTGCACAGGACTGGCAGATGACATAAGCAACTCACTGATGAAAATGTGGAGCAACTAGCACCTTAAAACAATATTTTGTCAAGAAATTGTTTGGACCAATCCAGAACTAAGTTGAGAGCGATCCAGAGTGTTTATTTTTTATCTATTTATTTCAAATATGAAACCAAAATATAAAAGAAAAAGAAATAACACAACAAAACATGTAACATAGAACATAGAATTACATATTCGAAAGGGAGTGCAAAGAAGTACAAACTTATAAACTCCCACCCCTTCTCCTTAAATAAGAATAATAATTAACAAAAAAATAAACATATCTATATAAAAACATACATACCAACACACACATTCATCCATATACACACACTTCCCATCTGAGAAGAGAAAAAAAAATCAAATCATGTCCTTCCTAAACTACCCCTTTACCTTCTGCTCTCTCATCTGTGCACTACTGTATATCACTAATTTTAACCCATATGGAACGACCCATCCAGCCTTCCTCTTGCTTTTTCTCTGTGTCACAGTGGAAAGTGAATAATTCATGTTCAG
Source organism: Rastrelliger brachysoma (assembly GCA_024605115.1). Classification (NCBI taxonomy): domain Eukaryota; kingdom Metazoa; phylum Chordata; class Actinopteri; order Scombriformes; family Scombridae; genus Rastrelliger; species Rastrelliger brachysoma. The sequence continues at coordinate 1,319 of JANJYP010149165.1, forward strand.
GCTGCTTGCTGGCGGAGATGAATCATGTTAGAAGAGCAGGATACACGTGCTCTTCTCATAGCGACTCTTCCCTTCAAGGACCCCAGGAAAGTGTGAGGGGGGAGTCACAGTGCTCTGCCACAGCTTACTTTAGAGACCACAACTACTTTAGCCTGGCTGCATGACATTACCATCCAAGCTTTCACCACAGTCACGTGAGCCTGCATCAGCTCCTATATGCCTTCAAATCCAGGGCATGAATCCGACCATGCAAAAGCTTCTCACTATGCATCCATGTACTGTGTGTTTGTGTATGACAGAGAGAGAGAGTATTACATAAATAATGAGATAAGATTTTGTCAATTCTTTGCATCTCCAGAACAGTTTTGTAAATGTTTGTAGTTGCCTTAAAATGTCTTTAAAATTGCTTTATTTTATATATATACTTAATATACTTGGTTATTTTAACTTAACATGCCTTTTCAGGAGTTAATATGCTAATGGATTTCATCAGTAAATGGCTTAATATTTAAATGTTTCATAATTGTACATGAAGCATTTCCTAGCTTAATGCACAGTTGGTAAAGAACATCATTAGTCTCAAGCTGTCAAAAGCTGGTGAAGAAGTTTTTGAACACCAAGTATGCCATTGATTAATTTAACCAATGTGCACACTCTCTAACATCAAAGGGCTGCAACTAACAACTATTTCAAATGTTGATCACTGTTTCCCAAAGCCCAAGGTGACATCTTCAAAATGTGTTTTGTTGACAATTTCAATTTACTGATGCAGAGGACTGAAGAAACTAGAAATGCACTTTATTTATTTATTCTTCAATCAAAGAATTTTGACTTGTTTCCTAAAAAAATAAATAAAACAATGAATTTATTATATTCAAGGACTAAGGATATCAAGTTACAAGTGATGTCAAAATCAGTGTTGAATTCAAATTTAAAATATTTTTCGAAAGTCACCAGATTTTTGCTTTGAAGCTGATGCAAGTTATGTTGTGAATCTAGTCCACATCTCTACGAATGAGTTAGTAACATATTTATACCAACTTCTTCCCTTTAATCGACTGTATGCTGGAATCATTACCTAGCTATGTATTCTTACAATGTGGATTGACCCCGTTGACATGCATGTCAAAAAGTTTGTTGCTCACTCCTCACTTCTACAGACTCCTCTTCACTCCCACACACATTTCTGTTTCTGGAAATCCTCCCAGCATGTCTAGGTAAATGTGTCTGTGCTTGCCTGCGTTTGTTTCAATTCTCATGTGTGTGTGCGCGTGTGTGTGCCTGCTCTTGTTTGCTTGAGCTCTGCTCTACTGTTGTTAAACTTAAACTACAGTGCCCTGATGCACATGTTCTGTATCTCACACGTACAATCAACACACTAGCATGTTGATGGACCCAGAACAACAATAATTCATATGGAGGGAGCCTTAGCATTTTTCTGCTGTCATACCATGTTAGAAGACTGCATGACTGAACAGATAGCAATATGGACTGAAAAGCTTGGTGCTTATACTGTAGTCTGCTCCAACTGACAACAATCTAATATGTATGTACATGTAGCGATGCAGATTTGAAGGATTTAGACAGATGCACACAAATGGTCAACTGTGACAGATGGAATTTAATCTAAAGGTATTTCATAAAAAAGTAGTTTTGTTTTGTTTTGTTGTTGTTTTGTTACTCTGATTTGGATTTAATTTAGAAGCCTCTCAGACAAAATTGCCTTCTTCAGGGAAAACTAATGTTAATCACAACTTTGTTTATGATAGCGTACTTTTCTAAGGCATAAAAGTGTGGTCACTCTATCTTGACTGCTGGAGCTTGTTGTTCCATGTTCTTAATATTGTGACCACATTTCGAGATGCCAGCAATTAACTCCATAAGAACAATTTTATCATAACTTTTGGAGACAATATAGTCACAAAAACTAAAAGTCAAATTATAATAAAGCAGTTTTGCTTCCCAAAATATAACTTTATGGGGCTTAGTATTAAAATGTTCAATGATTTTTGGCTGCTCAGGTTCATGGTAATGATGGTTGTTGTGGGAATGGTAATAATGTGGGTCCCTAGTAATGTTTTCTAATACTCTTCCTTTCTTTGTTTTTCTTTCAGATTAGCCGCTGCTTGAAACCCGGAGGATTGTTTATTTCTGTTACCTTTGCCCAGCCTTTCTTTAGGAAGCGTCTCTACGCTCGTACCAAGTACAACTGGTCTATTAAACAGTATAGTTACGGTGAAGGCTTTGAATACTTTGTGTATGTGTTGACCAAAGGAGAGAAGCTAAGCCCAGAAGATGCAGCTCTGGAGAAGAAGCTATTGGAGGACAGCAAATCCCCACCTCTAAGAATCACCACAACACAGATGGAAGATAAGGAAGACTTCCTGTCTAATATTGACTTCTAAAATGGATTACAGTGTCTACAGCTAGCATCATTTTTTGTTTTAGGTATCATTTAATGCAAATAGTATGATTTTAAAAAAATGGAGACTTTACAAAATCTGCAGTTATTGTGTCATGTATTTTTAACTATGGTCTGGTTCATGTTACCATATGGACATCAGTGCTGAATGTTGTGAAAATATTTTATACTCGATTTAGGTGTGGAGCACCATTGTTTATTTATATATATTTATTTTTACAACAGCACAATATAACAGTGTATCATTACGGAGCAATCCAATCTTTTTTTTTCTATAGAGGATTGTTTCAAAGACTTCAGCATAGTTAATTTCTGGGTCAGCAAAATGAACTAAAATTGGTTTTTTTTTCAAAAATGGATGGAAAAATAATGAAACATGCAGCCACAGAAGTATTTTTAAATATGTTTGGTTTCCGTGCATTAACATGTACAAAATGATCAATTTTAAAGTATAAACGTCCACATGCTGTAGTTGGGTGTATGGATGGTATGTGAACTGATCATAGGTGATGTGATTTCAGAGACAAACATTGATTATGACAGGAAATGTCCTTTAAGTATAGAATTAATGTGTTGAATACCGTTACACTAGCCAGTCACATTTTAGCAACATATCTTTATAACATCCTACCCCTCAATGAAAAAATGAAATAAAGAAGCTACACTAAAAAGGCCTAATTTACAATACATGTTGCCATATCACTTTTTGCTATTGCAGTTGTTATACAGCTTTTTATATACAGATTGACTGATTGATTTAAATGTTTGTGACTTCACAGATTTAACAGTCTCAGTATATTCTGATGGCCAGTGTAATGATTTGTTCTTGAGCCATGACACCCTTTCTCTTTTCATTTTGTTCAGTTCATGATAGAAACTTTTATTAGTAATAAGCCAATTATACATTGCAGTGTTAGAAAGATTGAGCAGTGTCTCACTCTGTGGTGCAGCACAAGCCTGTCAGTGTTATGCAATTTGCAAGACAAACCAACATGTCTAGGCACAATACATACCAGCAGCCCTGGCCTTCATGTAACGTCAGTGTTAAAGTCTATTAAAATGTCAGTCGCAGTCTCCCCCTCTGTTGGTTTTGTCTGCATCTATCCCATGTCTGGAGACAAAAGCTGCTAACGGAGGTATGTCGTGTTTGACGCACCTGTCAAGTACACTGATGCAGCATGTGGGCACATACACACGTACACAGGAGTAGCAGTTTACCCTGTGTGTTATTTGTTGAGGAGACAACATTGTGCTGGCTGCTGTGCTCTTTGCTGCTTAAATATAGACCAGAAAGGCAGAGAAATTCAGGCGTGCAGACAGGCAGGAAGGCTGGTGACTGGAGGGGGGACCACATTAATAAAGTAGAAATCATTTATTTTTAATTCTCGACTGAGATCTAATTACCGCCTATTTTTAAGACTTGGGGGTGGGGGGAAGGTGTATGGTTTTTCAGATGGCTCTTCTTTCTTCTCCATGATTTTCTGCTGGTATGGCACGGTAGTTTGTTTAACTTTGATCTTGACAAAACAGTCTCACCACTTCCATGCAACAGCTGTTGTGAAGCTGTCAATAGTACCCTGCTATCTTCCTGAGCAGATGGAGTTTGCACAGTTGTCATGGAATTGTCTGTTGCAACCCCCCACCCCACCCCACCCCCACCCATTCCAGTCACACACACACACTCATAGTTACTGTTGTTATGCCCTTCAGTCCTCCTGTTCCTGTACAGTTTACAGTCTTAACGCTAACAGTGGTAGATATCTCTCTACACTGAAATCTTTTAAACAGTAAAGTGTCCTTGTCCAGACAGAATGAGCCAAAAGCAGATGTATAGTTGGTGAACTGTGATTGTGTTGGTTGAAATAACAGCAGCCATTGGTCCTTTAGTCCCTGACACTTTTTAATGTCATGGATTCTTATTGACACAAATTTGATAAGATTTTGTTCCAGGGGTCACTTGGGTTTCGCTTTTAGATATTTTATTTCAGAAAGCATGTGAAACCCATGACCAAAATATTCATGCAGTCTTTCATCTTGTTACTTATGTAATTAAAGTGAAAATAAATGATGCCCCTTTTTGATGGGGACCACTGGGTGTCCCCGGACTCACTTTGACAACTACTGGTTTAGTTAGCTAATTCAGCTAATGTTACCTTCATTAATTGAGTGAAAAAATACCTTCTTTTGATTTTTTTTTATCTTTCCAGCTGACTTTTTTCTAAAAAGAAAAACTTAAAATTAAAAGGGCTTCATATGTATATGATATACACACATGAAGGTGGTGTCAGGATTTTCACAAGTTAATTGATGATGAAGACACGGAAATAAAAGACGAGGCTTTTTTGTTTTTCTTTTTATTTGCATGACATTGTAGAGCCGATCCGTTTTACTAGATCTCTGTGCTGACAGCTTAAAAACATTTTGTCAGCTATAGCTTTTAAGGTGAAGATTTTCAATCTCAAAATTCACACTGATTGACCTTGTTGTACTTGAGTTCATTTGTTCTTGGTTTGAAAGGAATAAAATCCTCTGAATTTGAATCTTTTTTTATGACCTTTATTGATATACTGCCTAATAACAAAAAATAATGTGACATGAATTCACACTCATTCCTTAAAGGGATAGGTCCCCGAAAAAGTAAAATTGTATCATTACAAAAATAAACAAAACACCTCCATACTGCTCGTCCACTGCCTCCGAAAGTTGCCTCATGCATTGCAGCTTCGGGAGACTTCGGATTTATTTTTGGGCCAGTTTGATATGATTTTGACTTTGAGCACCATAGACTATAATGCTACAGGCTAATGTAACCAGATGATCTCCCTGCTCCAGCTGTGTGGAGATTACAAAGAAACTAAAACCATCTTTCTGCTGGGGGTGAGTAGATAATGACACAGTTTTACTTTTTCGGTGAACTATTCCTTTAAAATGATAGAACTATGTTATGTACGCATCATTATCTCTTATCTTCCAGCACACCAATGCATTGTCTCTGTGTAAACCCCATTGGAGAGTTTTGGTGCATTCCAGTTGTCCTGGGTAGTTGGGATTTTCCAAGTTCTGGGTGGGAAATTTCAATTGGAACACCCCCTGAAATTGGAATTCCAAGTCCGAAAGTTGGTGAATCCTCGCCACCCCTGAGTTGACAATGTAGACATTTCCATGTTTGTTTTGGCAGTTGGCAACTCTGTCCTGACTTTGTAACTGAAACGCTGATAACTCGGATGTGATGTCATTCCCAACTCCTTCTCCCAAAATCTGAGGTAAATGGAATGCACCATTTGGCTATTGTCTGGTTTCCATTGTGATGAAATGGGTGTAATAGAAGGATTTAAAAAGAAAAAAAACTTCCTGGCATGTATGCAGCCTGGCAGGATGACAGGAGGGTGCTTATGTAAGTCACAGGTAAGGTTCAGCCACACTGCAGTATTGGGACATCTAAACATTTGATGGATTCAGCTCTGTGTGGATGGGTGGCTGTTATAACATGCAGGCATTCAGGGTTTTTGCTTTTTTTCCCTCCAAAGTGTGATGCAATTTCCAACACTTTCTGCCTCACATGGACTTGGTCTTACTTCAATATCTATTCTGTCAATATATTGATATTCAGCACTTTTTTCTGTTCCCTATTTTGGACCAACTGATGTGCAATGGCAGAAGCCCAGACAGTGAGATTTAACTTGACTGGACTTAAGTTATATAACCACAGAGCAGGTCACTGGCCCCATACAGGTGAACTTTAGTCATTGTTTTCTCTTAAACACAAACCCTTTTCCTCTTCTGTGAATTTTTGTCCTGTTTCTTCATCTTATTACCTGTGTTATCTAAGTATATGAGATAAGATTTTAATGTGATGTGCTTTGTATTTGTGTGTGTGTGTGTGTGTGTGTGTGTGTGTGTGTGTGTGTGTGTGTGTGTGTGTGTGTGTGTGTGTGCTAGGGTCACAGTCACAGTGTACCCAGTCACATTCAGGTAATTCTCTACAGTCAAAAGCAATGCGCCCCTTTAACTCTGTTACCATATAGGAACTGTGTGCTTTTAACAGTTTGTATAGTTATAGATATGTGGCAATTGGAAAATTGGATGATATAGATTTCCAAAGTTGCTTAAATCAATATATAACTCAAGTCATACTGGGAATTAAATGAGTATCTAAGGTGAATGTGCAACCATTTTTATTTAGTGGTAGAAAAAAATATTTAAAATTATTTTAAAATATATGTTTCTCAGGTGACTGAGTAATGGTAACAGGGTTGGGCCAAACACAGCACACAACAAATAAAACAAAGTATGCAAAAAGTATACTTTTGATGTCTAAGCTGAACAGATCAAATTATTGGATGGTTTACTACTTGTTTTTCTGGAACAGAAAATGCTAAAATAAATGGTTGATTTTTTTCTCTAAAACTGATGCCTAAATTGCCCTCCAATTGTGGAATGACCTGCTAATTGTCCTCCATGCTCTGTTGCCCAAGGGCAGCAACAACACTAATCTACTGCATGCTCAATGCCTTTCACTCTCTCTCTCTTGTCTCTCTGTCTGTCTCTCCCCTTCACTCTCTCAATCACTCTTCTTCTCACCACGCTGCCCTCTCTGTCTGCATCGATTGACTTGAGTGCTTTTGGTGTGTGTGTATGTGTGTTATGTGAGAGCTCATGCAAGTCAAAAGGTCTATTGCATGCTTTACCAAACATCTCTGGGTTTTCTCTGCCGGTTTGTCTGTTTGTATTTCAGCTGAATCACAACACGATGTAGGACTACTGCCTGTTTGAACTGAATATATGCAACTGAAATCTGCAGCTTTTTAGGTGATTCTTAAACAGGAAATTATAATTATTATCATTATTATTATGGCCATCATTCCTGACTGTAATGGTAATGTTGCACTAAATTAATCAATTAGAAATATGACAGCATACCCAAAAAGAAGTCAGAGTAAGAAAGGCAAGCAGTTAGATTGATTAGTCAAACTTATTTGGAAAAAAGAAAACAAATGCAAACAGATAGATTATAACCCAAACTGTCCATTCTAAACATTCCTAAAATTAAAGACTCTAAATGAGCAAGCATCTGGTGATCAACTGAGACACAGAAAAACATAACACTATACTACCTGTGATTTTATAAAGAGATTTGTAAAACTCTACAGCACAGAGAAAATGCTAATCAATCTGCAGTATTTCTTTATTCTTTTATCTACATTTAGTTTCATAAAGTTCCTCCTGAAACTATGAATGCACATAGTTTTCTGTGTAATGAGAGTTTTATTAGCAACATTTAAAAGATATTTCTTCTTTTACAAACAACATTATGATTGTTTTTTTTGTAATTCTTAACTACCTTTTTTTAAGTTAGTCAGGTGAAAGTTAGCCAGACTTTTTTTGCCTAAGAAATTATTTTATTGTAACAGATAATAATTTGACCAAGGATAAGCTGGAATTTCCCAAACAAAGTCCTTATAACCAGTTGTTGTAGACGTTTGTAGATAAGATGGAGGGAACCACCAATGGAAACCAATCTACATATAACGTGGACAAAGAGAGAGCACTGTTGCTGCTTTCAACAGCACTGTATATCTGCCCATCTTCCCTAGGGTAGCATAATGGCATAATATACTGTATGGCAGGCTTATGTAACTGGAGGAGCAATATTAATGGACGTCCTCTCAGGATGGGGCAAAAATGGAATCAGATCAAAGCTCTCTGTCCAAACTGAGCACATGCTCAGTTTGAGCCTAAAGCAGAATTGCTTTTAGCTGTGTGTGTGAGATAACAACTGAAAGTACTATGGTACTCAACATTACAGTACAGTGGTTTTCCTGTGATGCTGTGTTAACATTGTGTTTGTTATGTACACACAAATGTCTGCACGTTTTATCATGCTTGTATTTCCGGTGTCTGGATATCTTCATTGGGAAGGCATCTGGAGCATGTATGTGTTGACCCCAACATGGCCTGCACTCCCAGCCCATCTGCCAGGTCAAGACACACGAGCCACAAACACTCCATGTTACGTCTACTGCTCCAAAGATCAGTGTGAGCCTTAAAGTCTTTTGTCTTTCAAATAGTCCAGACATATTTAGGTTCAAAAGTGAATAAAATGTATGTAACACTCAAAGGAGAACAATAGTGCCACCTTATTAGTTGTAGGACTTTAATTAATTACTCTAAAAGCCACAGTCACACTCATAATAAAGAGAAGGGGGCGTGTGGCAGGACCCACGCAATAAAACAGCTGCCCAAATATGTCAGTCCGGTTCCGGCCTTCCTAAGATTCCCATTACTGTGAAAAGTGTAATTGTCCATGCTCTCAGACAGCCGCTCTCTCTCTCTCTCTCTCTCTCTCTCTCTCTCTCGCTCTCTCTCTCTCTCTCTCTCTCTCTCTCTCTCACCAAACACACACACTCACACTCACACAACATCATCAACAACAACATGATCGATAGCACTATGTGTTCATTCAGCACAGTGCTCATGTTATCAAGACAGTCAATAATGTCACTGTCGGGAATGTGGTTGCTTGCACTGATGACATTTTGTTGATGTTTTGTATTAGAGTGAAGTACAATTCAGAGTGAGGATCAGTGTTCATGTATTACAGTCAGAATCTGTGGCTTTTTGTAGATGCTTTTTGTTTTGTTTGTTTTTTTCAAAATGCTATAACAAATGAGAGAGAAAAATGTGTCACTTCTGCAGCAGGATTTACAGGAATGTTTGTAGCGTAATTACAAGTAACTTTTCTGAGTTATTGAGGCTGTGTAGTATTTACACGTCTGCAGAAGAGGGGTGATATCACTGACACAATTTCCTGACTGACATGTTTGCAAACAATGTAGTACAGTGTTCTTCCCCTTTTCCTCCAGCTGACTGTTTCACCTTATTTCACAAATTTATGGTTTTTTTTGTAGTATCAACTGTAGAGAAGCTATTTCAGACTTTGTGTAAGAATCCTTGTACTGGAAGCCCAGAGTTTGATAGATGATCATGTAGCCAGTTGTGGCTCCCCAAGGGTCTGTGGTTTAATGGATTCACTAGTTTAGGCCAGCACAGAGCTGTTTAACAGCGTAACAGATGTATCACTGTTCTTTCTCCACTCTTTAATTAATAATCAGTATTTACTGTCACTGGTGTGAAGGCTGTGGAAGTGTAGTCCAGCCAAAGCTGTAATACACAGAAGGCCTTTTGCTTTCCAATGCTGTAGCCATATTAATATTCTGTTTCTCCAAAATATCTTAAAGATATGTCTTTCTATAATAATCTATAGAGGCAGTGAAGAGGCAGACAGGAAAGAAGGGGGGATAGAGAGAGGAATATGACATGCAACAAGGGGCCCAAGCCTGAGTCAAACCAGTTTCAACATTATAGTCATGTAGCATGCACTGTAACCACTAAGCTACCAGGACACTCTTTGGATCCTCCTAAGATCTTAAGTATATGTTTCATAGTTAATGTGGTGAGATCATGTGCTCTTCTGTTTCAATTAAAAACAACATTTTTCACTGAATGCTTAGAATGTCTTGGGACAAAAGCCATAGCAGAGAATCACAATTCTGTTTTCTTTCACCATTTATTAATTCACCAAATACAGTGAAAATGGCATCATAATATACAATGACTCATTCTTAGAATGTCATGACATTTTTGTTGCTTTTTTGCTTCATAAAATGATGTTTCGTTATTGAAAATATTAAGGTTTCATGCACAACAAACCATATCCAGTTTCTTTAAAATAATGGTACAAAATAAACAAAATTAAAAAAACAAAAACTGTAATGTCCAAAATCAGTCAAATAACAACGTGTTATTTGAGGATACTCGTAAACAGTGCAATATACTCTAAAACTGCCTTTTTCTAACAAATTCATCAACGAAGCTCAAGTCACAGTATACGATTTCTTAATAATAGTTTAACATTGATGTGTGCAAAAACCCCAGACACATTCAGTTAGTCTTTAAAAAACGTCCAACCTCTGATATAGAATGAGACCAGTCCACTAAAATCTTAGATTCGCCTCCATGAAGCTTAGTCTCACTTTGTATATCCTCTCTGAAGTAGAAATATTTTTGTTGATGAATTGTAAGACGATTGACTAGCATATCATTTAAATAACAAATATTTAGATATAAAAATACAAATATGACTTTTGTTAAAAAGAAGCGTGCCAGGGTAAGAGTGGTGGCACCTGTGTTGGCACCGGAGTGAAAATTCATGCAAATAGATGGAGAAAAAACTTTAAATGTATAGAAGACGAAACACGAATAATCGCAAAAAATGAAAATACCCAAATTATAGAAAGAATATTTTTTTCCCGTCAATTTCATGACTATTCTTTTTAACATTTACTATAATCTCCACATCTCTGCTGGCCTCTGTAAATATTTAAGAATTTAAAAATGCAGAACTAAAGAAAAAGAGGGGGCTTGGGTGGTGGTGGGGGGGGTGCAGGTGTAAATTAGCTACATGAAGGCGCCAACCTGCACCTTTAAAAACCAATGATTAATGCAAGAAGAATATAACCTGTGGTTCAGTTGACCTAAATGTTGTTTAAAACGTAGGGCCAAAAAAAATAGGGTTTCTACTACAGAAAATGTTAACATTGCACCGTCCTCGGATATATGTTTTTTTTTTTTGCTGTTGTTGTTTTTTTTCATTTATTTATTAATTTTTACATACAATGGGTATCCTCTATTTAGTAGACTCATACAGTAGAGTTTGGTTGGTCTGTCTTTAAAAAGCGATAGCAGCAACAGGAATGCATTGGACCAGTGCTGAAAGGACAGCTCCCTTGAATGCACCGTCGCTGACTGAATCAACAAAGCAAAGCCTACAGGAAACGGGGGAGGAAGAGGAGGAGAGGGGATGAGGAGGAGGAGGAGGGGGTGTCTGAAAGCTTAGCCTACCTACTGTACAACTTATTGAAATAGGGCTGGGATTTAGCTTCAGCCTCCAGTTGCAGTATTTTGTTGCTTACAGCGCTTTTTGGAAAGGAAAAAAGAAAGATGAGCGTGAAGTAATGACAAGTTCATCCATCATTAAAGTCAGCAGAGGTTGAGATACAGAGCAGTGTCCGCCATCTCAACATCTTGCTGCGCAGCAGTAGTTAAAATCGGGATTCGTTTGGAGAATTGCCAGCAATCCCATGATAAATCTTGGTCTTTTCCAGAGTCTCTCTCTCTTCCTTTACACCTCTTTCTTCAGCCTTCTCCATTCACACACCTCTTCTGTCATTGCCTTTTCATCTTTTCCTTTTCTCATCCAAAGCCTTATTTCGTGCCGTCGTTTTCTCCAGCAATCCTCGAACATGCACAGCCGACAAGTGCTTCAAATCGGTGATCATTAAATTAAAAAAGTCTGCAAGGCATCGTTCATGTTTTAAACGCCAGGTGAAGACTTGTCTGTCATCCCCTTCAGGACCTCGTCTATTCGGTCGTCCTCGATGACCACTGTGGAGACAAAAAAAAGGAGGAGGAGGGGGGGGGGTGTTTACTGAAGCCATGACAGCTCAGACATATGAAATTCATCATGTCAAGAACATCCCTATAGGTTTTTTGTGTTTACAGCTCACGACATAATGCACATTTCAAAGATTAACTATTATTGATGGCCTGTAGTAGAGGGGGATATGGCGCACTTCAGAACCAAAAGAAAGTGAGGCAAGTGTGAGTGGAGCGCGCGTGCAGGTGAATATATTAATAAATAAAAAGGCACCATTGCAAATGCTCAACCTCGACGCGCGCACACTTGGCGAAAACAACACATTTCCAGTCAATGGCAAAGAGCCAGGCTTTCTCCAGCACAGTATGTGTAACCCTCGTGTTTTAGGAGTGCAGCATGGGGTGTGTCCTTGCATGAGAATAATTTTGTGTGCATGCACGTCAACAGTTTATATGTAGTCAATAACCACAGAGCCATGCAATATGTATGTTAATTCTGTGGTGCATTTTTTCAAAACGACAAATAGCAGGAATAATAGGATATGACTCAATAAATAAAAAGAGAAAAGAGAATGGATTATCCATGGAAATTACAGAATTTATACTAAAGAGTGCAATCAAATCCCATACACTGCAGTCTTGTAACATTTAAATATTTTGACAGTTTAAACAATGCTGGTCACGTAGCCTAATAGTGACGTTTTTTAAACCATCATTTACCTCGCTTGGCTCTGCCGATCTGTCCAAGCTTTGGGGGTCTTTTCGCCTGCGACGCAGCGAAAAAGGCGCTTGTGTCCTGCAGTCCGCAGCTAAAGGACATTTGACTGACCTCGCTGTCCCCCCCGTAGCCGCTCATTTTCCCCTCGTTGTATGGCAGCACCTCGGACATTGTGGCACGATAGGTTTGGAGTAACACCAGCGTCTGGAGGTTTTGTTTTTTAAAAAGTAGATTAAAGTTTTCCTCAGTGGTTTTATCTTCAATACAGTCGTAGATCCCGTTTTGTGCGTAAATTGCGGTGGTTGATGTGTTTCTCCTGTCGGGATCCTTTTTCAGAATATAATAAGTCGGGGTGTGGAAGAGAGGCCAGCGTATTAAGTCCAGGAGCTGGTGTGGTCTCTCTGAGGTCTCTGGATGAGTTGCAGCTGCAGGGAGAGAGAGCGTGTGTTTATGTGTGTGAAAGAGAGAGAGACAGAGAAAGAGAGAGAGTTGTGTTCGCCTGTGCTGCTGGCTGATGTCTGGTGAGGGAAGTGGGAGATCCCGGGATCATAAAGGAAACCCAGGCAGAACGGTGAAGTCATCCATCCGGGTTTGAGGCGCTAGTGTGTGTGTGTGTGTGTGTGTGTGTGTGTGTGTGTGTGTGTGTGTGTGTGTGTGTGTGTGTGTGTGTGTGTGNNTGTGTGTGTGTGTGTGTGTGTGTAGCAGGGAACTCCGAGTGGTAGAGGAGCAAGGGTGACATCAACAGGCGAGAGATGTAATTGCTTCAGTGGAGGAAGATTGCAGCACTTCTGAGGCTTATGTATGTAGACTTTTACATCAATATACAAAGTCATAACTGATATAATTAATTATTTTCTAGTATAGCACATAATAGTCGCATTACAGGGTGTTATTTCCCTCCTTCCATGATTCACTGTAGGACCATTAGAGCAGCAAACAAACATTTCTTTTCATTGTAGCAGAATATCTTGACATGCACAGACTACAACTGAAAGAGTCTAGGACGAATACTGTTATACTGTTATGATCTATTTTATAAGATGAGACATGAAAGGATAAAATAGGATGAAAGTTAAGCTGATAACATTTAAATCATGTCATGCAGGGACATTAAAGGGACAGTCCACTGATGCACACACAATAAAGGTCAATTTACTACTACTCATTCTGTGAAAATAGTTGCATTACCTTCTGTGGCTCTAGTGGATCTGTGGATGAGGAAATAGCCTTGATGATGTCATCAAAGTCCATAACAATCTTGGATATGGAGTGAGGAAAGATGGAGGTCTTTACCAGTCTGAAAGAATCGAACAAAAAAGTAATTCAGTGTATTATGGTAAATACAGAATCCAGTTTTTTAAAGAGCTTGACTGAAAACCCATAAAGTAATCTAAAAAGCTGGAAACACTAAAATAGAAAGCACTGAAATGATTTCATGCAGTCCATACATTGTGAATATATACTGTGTATAAGAAGAAGAACATAATGCATACACATAAAAACAAACATCATAGATTTCCTTAAAAATCCTCATAAAATCAACATAAATATACATCAGACCATTTCAGCACCAAGGACAGCACCACCATTATTTCTACATTAGCTAAATGATGCTATTCTTCACGGCTTTCTTTTTGTCAAAAGCCTGTGCTAAATTCTGTTTATACAGTATATGGAGTCTGATAAAAGGCTAACATCATACACTGACAGAAAGCCTATTATTGGACCAAACCTATTTTAACAACTCAGGCCAGCCCTAACTCTGTCTATAGACATGTAATAACCTTTCTATTGAAGCCTTCTGCTTCAGCAGTCAGTCTACCTAGGTGACTGGTGAGAGTGACCAGCTGATGCTCTTCAGATCAGTAGCATTGGAAAGGCTCACTGATTTCCTGCAGGGATAAGACAAGGAGTGGCTGCAGAGTCAAAGTGAACTCCTTTTAGCATGTTGGCTGGCTATGAGATCTGGCTGCCCTTCGAAATTGTGCCTATATACCCTCTACAAAACATGTTACTGAGTTGAGAGAGCATTGCTGTTAGAAAGCATGCAGCCAACATCTTTAGAGGTATAAAAACAACCACATGTCTATTTCTAAAATCTGCACAACAGTCTAATGAGAGAATTTAACCCAAATGAGAGGATTACATTTGATTAGACAATTGAGCTAATTGATTTTTCCACAGTTATGATTTTTTTTTGTATTTACTGAAACATGGTTTCATAGTCAGGCTTTCAAATTACAAAATGTATAAGTCTACACAATGTACCAGAGATTGTTAATCTGCTACTGTATCCCAGCGTAATTCCCCAAGGATGACACATAAAGCTCTTCCCGCACAATAAATTTCAACCTCCAGCTGTCAACAAGCATAGCAGTGGATTCATGTAGCAGGGTTCAGGCAAGGGCTAGAGATTTCACATGTTGTCATCAGTTAGCAAAAAAATATTGAGGCTGGGGGAAGATATGACCTGCTGCCCCTACATGGTCCCAGGTGCTTCCTCAAGCTCAGTATTTAGGGCAGAAACATGCATGTGTTTTAACAAATGGTACGCTTTTTTTACTTAATGCACTGCCTCCTTGCATGCTTCCATCACTTGTGCATTATGTTGCAGCAAGCATGCTTAAGTGCAATGACTCCTCATTTGTTCTGTCTCTGTTTAGTTCAATTGATTTTACTCAGTCCACATGATTTTTCCTCCTCAGTCTTCCTCTCTGTCTCTTTAGCAGGCAGCAGATCTTAATGATCAGGCTCACTCAATCAGTCCCATCATCTCTGACAAGGGCACACATCCTTAAGAAATGTGTGTGCGCTCATGTGTGTGTGCTCTTGAAGCACTGCCTCGAATTACAAATGATTCAACGTGCTGAGTCACTCACCCCCTCCCCATCTCTCCCCCTCAAGCAGACCAAACACCACTAAACGTACAAGCACACACAACTTATGTACACACTATGTTCCTCCTTGAGGAACATGAGCTGAGGAAAAACACCAATAACAAGCCTAGAGCTCAGAGCTAGAATCAATTCTCTGAGTATCAGCTCTCAAGATTTGTGTGTGTGAGTAGGTATATATTTCAGGAATACTAAAAATGTAAGTGAGTGGAAACACCATCTGCCTCATGGACCAAATGAAAGTCCTGTGTGTGTGTGTGTCTGTGTCTGTGTGTGTATCTGCTCTGCTCTCCTCGTCATGAAGATAGATGCTGTTTGTTTTTCGGCATAAACATCCTCCAAAAGACTGTGGGAACGCTGGCAGAGCTCCTGCCCTTGGATCAGTGAGCACACAGATGAGAGAAATGCTCACAGCTGTAGTCTGCAGCATACTGAAGCAGATGCAGCTGTGTACTCCGCCTTCAGCACCACATTCACAGGGGAGGCCAAAGCTATGATCAAAGGTATATGTTTCATGTTGTTAAGAAGCATACCGGTTAAAGTTCATGGAGAGATTTTACAGTCTGTTTCTAGGGTATAATAGAACCATTTCTTAATTTACTGTACTCAGAAGACAGAGAAGATATGAGGCGTACTGAAGAGCTGCTTCCCCCAATTTCAGTGGTCCACCTTTCTAGGATTTTACCTAAACAAGATACTGGAGCAGAAGATATACACAATGAATGACCTCCTCAACAGCTTCTGCTGTGTGTTGTGCTCATTGCTAGTTATCAAATTTTAGTTTAGTATGTTAGCATGTTAACATACTAACCAGAGGTGGACAAAGTACACAGCTTCCTTACTTAAGTCAATGAACAGACACTGTGTGTTAAATTTTACTCCAAAACAAGTGAAAGTTCAAATTCTTATTTAAGTTAAAGTACAGAAGTACTTCTTTTTAAAAAAAAGCCTAAGTGTTAAAATATTTTCTAAATATTGATTATTATCCCACCTAGTATCTTAGCCTATAGAAACCTACTAGGTGAAGTTTTTGTAGAATCTTTAACCTTAAAAAATGTAACAAAAATGAAACAACTGAATTGAAAAAAAAGAGGCAAGCCATTTTCATATTTTTAAATGTTAGGGTTATCATTTATGTAGTTTGCTTTCAGCAAACAGAGTAAACAGTAAAAGTGTTCTTTTCTTTTCTGTTCTTGAAGTAACCTTGAAAGATATGGCCAGGCAGTGGATTATTGTTGTGATGGACCTGCCTCCTTGTCCACTACACTGTTGTCTGTTAAGTACAGTAATCAAGTAAATGTACTCCACTTTCCACTAGTGTCCACCTCTAATGCTGCTAACATATAAACTGGAAACATAACATCTACTTACCCTCATCACTTGTTTCAGTTTTGACTAGTTCAACCAGAGTGACTTTTTTCACTAATTGATATATTTTTTATATATATGTATATATGTAATGTGAAATGTGTTGATTGCACTGATAAACCCACTAAGAATGATGTATTGACTCAACTCCCTATGGAGCTTTAGTGATTTTTGGCTCATTATTTTGTTGTGTATTTTTACTGTTTTGGCTCCTTCTCACCAATGGCATCAATCTTGTTTTCAGCAACAGAGCTTTTTTCATGAATAAAAAAGATGTAGTTTTTCTGGTTTTGTCAGCATGCTATCTGGATTATCAGGAATTTAAATTCCATATACTTGGGATGGTTAGAGAAATCTCGAAGGCTTATATGTCAGATTGTGAGCAGGTGAACCTAGATGAGTGAATAAATTTTTTGTTGTTTTTTGTTTCTTCATTTCTTACAATTTAAGGATGTATGACCATTCATCATTTGATTTCATATAGGTGTAAAATAGGCTTGCAAGTGCTGTAAAAAAATAAAAAATAAAAGGGAAATTTGTTCAAACGGAAGAGTCACATTTAAAACATCTTTGTATCTGACAAATGTAAACTTCCCTATGATAGCATCACTGTCTCCTTCTCAGGGAGGGAGCACTTTGTTTGTTGATGAGCGGAGAAGCGCTGCAGTTACACTACTATTAGAAAGTAGGTCACTCATCCCACGTTTCACTGCATGCTTAAAGCAGATGGGTGACAACGGTAATTGGCATCAGGGACTATAGCATGCTGTGGTGTCTCTCTCCTGAGGTACTGCATCTCTACCTTTCCTCTGTTAGTGTCTGCTAAGTTAAAAAAAGACACACACACACATACTCAAACCCTCCTCACCCCTCCTGTCAGAAACACAAGCACATAAGGTCATGGTGTGTCAGGATTTCAAAGACTTATTGAAACTTGTACCGCAGAGCTGGAACTATTCCAGTTTTAGTTTACACCCCATTGTTTGCTGCATTTGGATTAATTTGCTTTGGTTTGGCTGTAATCTAACCTTTATGAATCTAAAAAATCTGTGTTTGAAAGTAATTAATTACGTTTACTGTGAGCTTTCACTATTACCTTTATTGTTGTTTCTACATTGCAGCATTGAGCTATGTTGTAGCTCAACTGACCAATCCGTTGAAAACTACTGGACAACAATATGTATAATGTAGTTAAAATTAGCTCCAACTTGACCAGCCCCAACAGTGAAATTCTCATCAGAATAGTATCATATTATGTATCACAAAACTCACAGTGACGTTTAGAAGTTATTAAAATTCCTAAGAACCAAGCCATTACATCACTGTATTTTCAATGGGTGTCCCTAGTAAGTTAAGTTTCACTCAACTCAACCAGTTCTGTTACTGCTACACCCTCATCATCACAAATCAAGGTCTACACCCGTGAAACACAGCCCATCAGCGAATAATCATATCATGCAAATTGTTTGTCAGCTATCAGAGTGGATTAAACAGGATTTCACAGCCTACATTAATTGCATATGACTTGGGAAAGCAGCCATTGGATTCACTGTCAGCCTGAACAGTTTGCATCTTACTCTCTTTTGCAAAGAAAGATGGACACCTAGTGGTAGTAGCACCAACACATTTTCATAATTCAGGGAGCTTGAAATGACTGTTCTGAAGCTTTGATCTGATGTGTTTTTTATTACTAATCGTGACAGTGAAGTCAGATAACAAGCTTTTATCTCTATATGAACTGTGCATACATTGCAGAATATGTGCATGTATACAGATTTATGCATGTACATAGAGATTTACAGTCTCTCCAAAAAGATCACTGTTTTCACTGTTTTGCTCTCACGTCTTTTTATCTGCTAAATTATTCAACATGAACAAATCAGATATTAGTTTCTTCCATGTCCTGAAGCGTCCGGGGTTGCTTCAATAATAGTCTGTTCCTTGAGAGCCACAGCTGCTGTTCTGCAGAGAGAGCTCATGTAGAATTTGTCAAAGGGAACCCTTACTCGCGCTGAGCAAGATTTATGGGATCTTGTGTTGCCCACCTGCTCCTTTTTTCCACCCTGCTCAGACCCGATGCCACACTCCTCACCTTGTCTGCCTCCTCAAACACATATACACACCAATAGTTTTTCTTTCACTGTGCTACTGCTGGAAAAATACATCTATGCGGAGGTGGCTTTTCATCTATCTGCCATTTTCTATATCTCCTCATCGTTTGTTAGAGATGACAGAAATAGTAGGCTCGATGACTCACTGCACCCAAGTCTTTTCAGACACCAGGTGCTGTCAACAAGCGTGTGTGCCTATAGAAAGAAAGGGATAGAAAAAAAGCTCTCATGAACTCATCCCATCTTGAGAGTCCTGTATCTATTCAGACATGAACTACTCTCCTAATGGTTAAAAGGCAGCAGCAGGAATTTGATGTTAAAGCTGTTGTTCAGAAGTCTGCAGATCATTCAGAGATGCAGGTGATTGGTAAAGTCTTAAAGTAGATATAAGATAATTAGTACATCCAGAAGGAGCATAATACAGCATAACATGTTACACCCCCCCCACCCCCCCCACAGATCTATAACCAAAGTCATGATATTTTTATTATGTCTTTATAATCCATAATTCAAATAACTTTTTATCTAGCAGCAGGAACCATTAGTAGAGAGTACAAAGTGGATTGCAATATGCAAAATATTTAATGAGTAATGTTTTATTGAATTTGTTTCAACAAAGCATCATTTTACAGTCTACATTGCAACTTAACACTAAGGCGTCTGGATTTCCCCCAAAGCATCTGGGCACTAAAAGTATCTTTGCTTCACTAACTTCATGTGACTCAAATATGGAACTGACTGCAGCCTTAAATTATTCCGATATATATAATCATTCTGGGATAGCAGCACCCATATAAATTACTTATTTATATGGGTTAAACAGTGTAAGGCACAGAACTAGCATGTAGGAAAATAAACATTTGTCTCATACATTTACACCTCTTCTTTCCAATCATTTTCTTTTTGTTACAAAATATTATATTTTCCCCATATAAAAGTATCTCACTTGAAGTCAGTGAACAAATGGTTTGACAGCATTTTGACACTTCACATTTTGTTTAATGATACAATACAGTATGTTCCTCAAAGTCATCTTTGTCTTCTCAGAAGTTTATGTCTAAAGCTGGAACAGTTTGGTGGTTAAGCTCTACAGAGCTCATATGATCATACAGGTGCCTCAAGCATGATAGAGAGGTAATACTCTGCTGATGTGCTGTCTGCATATGGGACACAGGTGTTGTGGAAGGGCCTGGTAGCAGCTGTGGCAGCAGCATATATGCCCACAATCCAACAAAATACAGTTACGTGGCTGACTGAGGCAAATCAAACAGGCATTCTCTATGTTGTCCTCATCATCTAGACTGTCCTCGAGACCTCCTGCTCCATTGCGTATTCTTTCAGCCTGCAGTCTCTCAAATTCTCTTCTCTCTTTCTCCCGTTGCCAGCGGAGTTTTTTGTGTTTGTAGTAACGTCGACCAACCCAGAGGAGGGCCGCTGCGCCTGCTAATGCAAAGACAATGGCAAACACCTTCCACGTCACAGCTGTGTCCTCCAGCTCTCCTCGCAGGGTGTCAAAGTCTGTGATGCTGAGGAAGTACTTTGATCCATTAGATGGTGGTTGGAGTTTGAGGGTGCCATCTGTGTCCAGGACCAACTCACCAACACCTGTGAGAATTGTACCCACCTGGAAAAAGAAGGATTGGGATCACTTTGTTTAGATTTGCTGTAAAGTTTTGTCAACTAAATATGAATGATAGCGTTTCAAAATTCATATAAACAACTGACTTTGAGCATTTCCTCGGTTTCCAGTTGTCCTTTAAGCTTTTCCCCGCTGAGGAATTGTCCTACGATGTCGCCCAAGCCATAATTGACCTGATGGAACTTCTCATGTGTGATCTCCATCTGCACTCCATCTGCCTGCAGAGGGCACATGACTTTGATCGTTGTCTCATCTGATCCCACTAACATAAAGGGCACTGAATTCACTCTTTGGTGTAAGAGTCGTTCACTATCCGTCCTGCAACAGGAAGAGAGAAGGACAGTGGGTCTTTTTAGTTTACACATATGGTGATACAGACAACAATGATCAAATAAACTGAAACTATGGGGTTATCCCACTGTGGCACATGCATTTGTGACCTCATAATAAGCTAACTAGTGCAGTGCCCATAGGAAGTATGTTTCTATAGAAAAGTTTAAGCTCATTTAGATTTTTTATGTATGGCAAAATGGCCAAATGAATATATACTTATTTATTTGGACAGGTTGTAAATATCAATACACACAAAAAAGGGTCATTGTGATCATGTGTAGGCCTATTCTATTTTCATAATCATATTAAATTGAAATTTATCTGTATATCCTACTTAAAATATACATTTCCCCATTATTAAATATTGTTGATAAATGGAGTGTTAAGTGAAATTGAATGGAAAAATTTGTTAATGTATTTTTTAAAAATATAAAGTCTAAAAGTAATCCTATTCATTTTGAATCCCAAGATGATGCTGTCCTATACAAATACAGGAGTGAAGGGCTGATACTTGAGATCAGATAAGAACAGCATAGTTAAAGTTAAGAAATAGACTGGCTCTGATACTGACTGATGAGATAACGGTAACATGGAGGACACTCAGTGTAGGAAATAATGTTACATCCACACAGAGTAAGGCTAGGCCTGGCTTGAAAGTGGGGATTTCAAACTACATGTCAGTTTTTAAATTTTTATGATAGGCCACATAAAATCTGACTTATGATAAATTTCTTACCACACATTTTTTCCTGCATGTTTTAACGCTAACGTTATGAAAGTACTGCGGTGGGAAAAAAACGATAATGATATGCGAATATCAATCCAAAAAAAATTGAAAAAAATGGATGCACAGCATTGTGCCGACAAACATTTAGAGAGATATGTGAGCCACAGACAGGATGAAAGACATTCCTTAGGGTTAGGGTTAGAAATTACGTAGTCATATTTTATGCACTATAGCATTGCATTTCCAAACTGCACAAGTCCAAAATGGCTATTAAACGGAATAAAACTGGTTTTATTAGTTTTTGTTCAATGCTGAATTGTTATATTTATTTTAACTATAATATAATTATATTGATTAGCAGTCCCTCTGTACCCTGATATAAATTTGTTTTGTGGGTAAAATATGCCACAAAACAAAACATATAATATCATAGTACTACATTTTATTATTGGTTTAACATTGTGCTCACCAAGTGCGTGACAAGCCATTCCACACCAGTCTGTGTTCTCTCAAACTGAATTTCTGCAAAACTCCAACAATTTCTTTTTGGAAGTGACTGTTCAGAGGCTCCCCCACAGGTTGCACAGCACCTATATATACAAGCATGCACACATACAGTAATGAAGGAGAAGGTGAAGACAGAGCACATGTTTTTCAGTGAACAAATATGGATCAGCTCTTGTCTGTATCAGAAACTGTCAAACCCTGATTACCTTCAATGACAGCATACTGTAGACACACTCCTGGAGTAACTTTCAAGACATCAGTCAGTTTTTTATCTATATTGAAGTGTGGAGCATCCTGACAACACAAGAACAGACCATATCAGTGTACAGTATTCATAGTGTGAGGATACAAAACAAAAAATGAAAATTTGAAAAAAATACTACAATATAAATTTATATAAAGTATTGTTAATTTCATATGAAACACAACTAACTCTAAGTGTATTCACTGTCGTCCGACTCTTCCTGTACAGGTAGTAGCAGATGCCTGAGAGAGCAAAGCTGGCACCAAGACACACTGCCTCAGAAACCTTCACAGCAAATCCATCCATCCCCTCTGGGTCTGCTGTCACAGCCCTGTGATCAGACCTACAGTGTATATGGCAAACATAGGATAAGTGAGAAGATCAATAAACCCAATCCAAGTTCAGGACTTAATCCTAAACATACCACCTTGAACAGTCTCAAGCGATGATATACTTTTTTTTATTTGTGTTTACAAAGCTTGACCAATCTTACAATACACATTTGGACTTGGCCAAAAAGAGATGTGGGGCATTGCCTTAAAACTATACATACAAAATTAAAAGTAAGAGAGCTACTCTTATCCACCATGACTGCTTTCATTAAGTGACATTATTATTATTTTCATTAAATAACTGCAAACATAATTATATCTTCTGGCAAAATCAGCAATTTCAGATGAGATGGGATGTATCCTCCTTGGAAGAAATTCAAGTTGACACAATAGTACAGTAGTGAAAAAAGTACCAGGATAAAGGTGAAAGTGATAAAATAAAATAAAACACTACGTACAGTGAAATAACAACCTCTGTGTGATTATATTTGCAATATATGAATGTGCAAAATGGAGAAGTTACAGATATTATTACAAGTATGCAATGCTCCTGGGATTTACATAGGCAGGTGCCATGAGTGCTAAATGGATCACGTTAGCTTTTAATACATATAATACAACACATGATGAGCATTCCACATGTGTATTAACGTATTCATTGACATCAGCATTGTGATTATTATTGCTGTTATCATTATTATTTTTATTTAATATTGGTTGACTAAAGTTAGCTGCTAGCCAGCTAACGTTGCTAGGGCAGCATTGGGACCAACAGTGACCTCTACTAAACGTTGTTTATTTTAAACCTAACATTAGCTAACTATATGAGGAACAATACATAATGTTTAATAGCATAAATATCTTAACTGTCAACTAAACGCATTTAAAAACCTGTTGTG
Organism: Rastrelliger brachysoma; assembly: GCA_024605115.1. Classification (NCBI taxonomy): domain Eukaryota; kingdom Metazoa; phylum Chordata; class Actinopteri; order Scombriformes; family Scombridae; genus Rastrelliger; species Rastrelliger brachysoma. The sequence goes on from JANJYP010149165.1 coordinate 24,948, forward strand.
TTTACCTGTAAAATCGGAGAAATCTCAAGTTGACATTCTTCGGTTAAAGTACCGTTCCAGATCACGTGACGTAGGCGGTGAATATTTTTGTCACGTGACGTAATAACACAGCGCATGCCCATTGAGGCCTCACTCCACGTCGCCGAAGCCGCCGAGATGGCAGGAGGAGTGGTGCGGAGAAAACCTCCCGGCTCCCCGTCTCCCCTTTGGGGGACGCTTCATACACTATGGCAGGACAAACATTTAGTCCTGTTCAAGACGGAATACACGTTACTGGTCGTTTCAGTGTTGTGGTTGCTGGAAATCTTGATCAATGTGTGGGTGATACAGAAAGTAGCGTGTAAGTAGCAGCGTGGCTAGTTAGCATGCTATGGTGTTTCCTAATTTTTCTGAACGCCTTTGAACGCTAAGTAGCTAACCTTAGCCAAACCGCTTAGGTTTCAGCCACCTGTCAAAAGAATTTACTGCCCTTGCGTGGCGTAACTTAGAGTCGTTTCTTCATTCATAACTTTCACCAGCTGTTATTCGTAATGTTTAATGCCGCTAAAGGTTTAATGATTAATAATATAACCATAGGCAAGTTAATAAGTTCTCACTGAAACCTCACCAATAGTATTTCAGTTAATAGTCAGTTTTAGCAAAAACTGACCAGGAAACTTTCACGATTAAGATAATACGTGGCAACTAATGAATTGATTGACTTGATTGTTGCAGCTCTATAATTGATAATAAAATAAGAGTACTTAATTGTCAAGGCAACTTCCCCACCATGTAGAATGATTTATTTATGTCTTGTACTACAGACACTGAGATAGACTGGAAAGCCTACATGGATGAAGTTGAGGGCGTCATCAATGGCACCTATGACTACACCCAACTTAAAGGAGACACGGGCCCCTTGGTGTAAGTTTCAGTAGCCTACAGTTAGGGTACATTTCTCATTTCTCTGCACAGTGATTAGATGCACATTTTAGTCCAGTAACTACAGGAGGCACCTTTTTGTTACAGGTACCCGGCTGGCTTTGTCTATATCTTCACAGCTCTATACTACATCACTAGTCATGGGGTGAACATCCGCCTGGGCCAGTACATTTTTGCTGTTTTCTACCTAATCACTCTGCTGTTGGTCTTCAGAATATACTACCGCACTAAGAAGGTCAGTCCGTTCCTGGGTGATATGCCTTATTTATTATGCATTACAAATTAGCAACACTATACCACCATCAGCAGATTTTTGTATAAATAAAAAATTCTAATCAGTATATTTTAAATATTTATGTATATAACAAAATAGAAAAAGATCCATATATGCTATCAACAGCGTACAGATGTGTTTTGAGTTTGCTTTTAAATGAAATATCCCTGTAATAGATCCTGCTCTTTTTTTATGTTTTTCTTTCTTTATGTATTTTGTGTGCACAATATATACTGTTAGCTATCAACTGACTTGTTAACATGTAAAAAAAAACGTAACTTCTCTGTAACTATGCTAAATTCCAAAATGTTTCCAGGTTCCTCCCTATGTATTCTTCTTCGTGTGTTGTGCCTCCTATCGCATCCACTCCATCTTTGTGTTGCGACTCTTTAATGATCCAGTTGCCATGATGCTGCTGTTTGCAGCTGTCAACCTCTTTATGGATGGATACTGGACCCTGGGCTGTGGACTTTACAGGCAAGTGTTGACTGGTGTATGTATGCATTTGACATGTTTTTTTGCAAAACACTACTGCATATCAATGTTAGTTTGTGCTATCTTTGACATAATGAAATAACAATTCAGTCTTTCTCTCTTTCTGACAGTTTAGCAGTGTCTGTGAAAATGAACGTACTTCTTTTTGCCCCTGGGCTACTTTTCCTCCTCCTGACTGAGTTTGGTCTCTTCAGGACAATCCCCAAACTTTCTCTGTGTGCAGGCATACAGGTAAATAAGACACAATTTTACTGGTATATAAAATATTTTTGGGCAGTATAGCATTCATGCATTTGATATTCATTTGAGAATCCAAAATCAAAAAATGAAAAAAATACATGTAATTTCAATATTTGTTTGAGTGCTTTGTTTTTCAGACTTTTGATTTTAGGCTCAGGTCAAAGAAAGAAAATTAACAAAACGGTCTCAGGGCCAAATTTGTTTTTGATATTCAATTTTTCCAATTTCTATGGTCGAGAAGTTATTTGTTGACCATTTCTTGAGATGTGTGAAGGGCTGTATTACGCACTCAGTTGCACATAGCAGACACATGCACAAACTCACATTGTCAGTCCCAGAGACTATTAGAAATGATTAAAAGAGTCTGAGTTATGACAGTGCGTAGTGCACATTACTGCTCTCCACTGACTGTGTGTGTAATATTATCCAGGGCCTTGTTTCTCAATAACGACGGATCAAGCGCTTACGCATGTTCTTTGCGATTAATCTTAAGAATATTTGTTTCCCAAACATGATTGTAGTGTGAATGCGTGTGCACAGCTCCTACAATGTTCTTATCTATGGGAGAAGCTGAGCTGTCCATGGTTCTGATTTATCAACTCTGTTCACGAAGAGAAGTCATATCAAAAATGTTCTGTCATTGNCTTGTTTCCCAAACATGATTGTAGTGTGAATGCGTGTGCACAGCTCCTACAATGTTCTTATCTATGGGAGAAGCTGAGCTGTCCATGGTTCTGATTTATCAACTGTTCACGAAGAGAAGTCATATCAAAAATGTTCTGTCATTGGCATTGAGTATAACCCAATAAGTCTATATGCCTATTTGTGTGAATTGTGTATATATTTTTTAAAAATATGTAGGCTAGCTTATATTCTTCCATGCAAAAGAAAATGATGAAATTAAGAAAATGGCACTAATTGCTATTAATTCCTTGTTAGTAAGTCACATTCTTATTAGCCTAAAGGTGATCTCATTTGTGTTGTAACTTGAATGTTAACCCTCTTTTCGTATGTCGCTTTGGATAAAAGCATGTGTTAAATGCATAAATGTTACAGTAATAGTGTGTGTGTGTGTGTGTGTATATATATATATATATACACACGTATAAAATCTTTACACGTGTCTGAGAATGTAACAGCAGATTTGCAAACAGATGGCCAATTCAACCCCACAGCAGTTTTGTTAAATTTTTTTTTCTTTTTTTTTTTTTTTACCTGAACCTAAAATCAAAAATCTGAAAAACTTCCACTTCTTTATTTGTGTCACATTCATAAACAAATAATGAAATAACAAGCCCTTTTTTATTTATGGATTCTGAAATGAATATCAAATGA
>JANJYP010149245.1:0-19413 GCA_024605115.1 Rastrelliger brachysoma
TAATTATTTTGCAACACTGATTTGTAATGGTTTTGGAAAGCAGCACATTATGGTCATTGAGGTTGTTCTAGAGTGCATCATTACAGCCACTAGATGGCATTATCATAACTATAGCTTGTTTTGTTACAGAATTTTAAACTTATACCATTGTGTAATTATTAGGATGTGTGTCCTGTGTGTCCTGTTGTTATTGCACACATGTCTGAACTAGCTGTGACCCCTCAACTTTCCGATGGACTTGCCTCCTCTACAAGCTGTGGTATTTAACCCGCAATGGTTTAACGAGAATTAACGTTCATTAAAGGCTGCTAAAAACAGAAATAATGAGTAAAATAAAGCTATGTTAGATTTTTCCCCTCTCTAAACACATGTGGTGAACCACACAACATACTGTTGAGTCAGGTTAGGCAGGACTTTTAATTTGTGTCATTACAATGTTAATATTCAGTTTAAACTTAAAAGCCATATGCACTGGACAGGTAGGCAAGTAGCATCATTCTTGTATTAAATTGCAACATTTGAAGCTTTTACAAGAAAAAACATGCCCAAAAAAAACATAAGAGTTCATTTTTTAGATTTTCTTGTCCATTGGTTTTTGGTGTGATCATCATACAGTAGCAGCCAAGAGAAAACCTTATTGGCAGAAATAGTTAGACTGAATAAAACATCTCTCCATGATGTCATAGTCATTTTTTTTAATAGTAAACTACGTTATGTGATGATGATTTTATTACATATGTAGTTTCCATTGAATAGCCCTCCCTCATTTTTATGCAAAGAACAAAGTCATGATGAAATCTCTGGGGAAATGAACTGAATCTTTAAAATATTTGATTTCAATTTAAAAAATACACATGGCAGAAACTTTTATGATACAAATCAAGAAGAACAAGTTAGACCCCTTCAAGAAAAAAAAAATTTATAAGCATCTCGTTATATTCATGAAGCTTCATAAATTCCAACTAAAAGCAACTCCAACCTCTGCTGGACCACTTCAAGCAAATTTCAAATTACTTTGCTGGTACATAACACATGCAGAGCTAATAGGGAGGCTGGGCTTCCACTTCAAACACTGGCTTTATGGTAAACGTTTGGCAGAGGCGCGCGCACGCACACACACACACACACACACACACACANTTCTCACATTTAACGTGCGATCCTCCCAACTAACAGCTTAAACAGACTTTGAAGTGCGTTCCACTCGTCCATTAATGGGAAACATTATTCAGGCAGTGTTTGCAAGGAACTCTTTGCCAAAAAGCTTTACATTGGAAACTCAATCTGAAGAGCACACAGTCTGTCTGATCAGAACGCTGCAGAGGACACAAAGCCTCCTCTCAAGAAGCTTAAAGACACGCACATGCCTCACACATACCCACATATATTCACTTTAACTTACACACAGTAGACTCATATCGTGCTGTGAGAGTGAAATAGTACAATTAATCAAGTTATTTACTCTTCTGCGTGCCTCTGAGAGTCGACTTAATGAAGAATCCTATGGTCATTATGGGTGCAGGGAAGCAGTGTAATTTGATTGAGGTTTTATGCTGGTGCAAGGCCCAGTTCCCCATCTGTGATGGTCTGGAAGCAAAACACAGTCTGCTCTAATGTGAATGATTTCTCACTAGGTTTTAGTGCTAAGATTACTTTTTATTGTATGGAATACGTAGAGTCAGCAGAGGACAGGCCAGAGACATACTGTAGTCATTTGAAAGCCGATATTTGTTTTGTAATAGTGCTGGTCTTGTAAACCACTCACGCTTTCATTTTTTCAACTCACAAGTTGTTTACTTGGGTACAGTAGAGTTTGATGTTCTTGTGCTTTTTTTTTTCTTTCCCTTTTTTTCCCCTTCCTTCCCACCATAGCATGCGATTGCCATCCAGTTGGAGCAGCAGGGAAAACATGTAACCAGACGACAGGCCAATGCCCCTGCAAGGATGGAGTGACGGGAATCACCTGTAACCGCTGTGCAAAGGGCTACCAGCAGAGCCGCTCTCCCATCGCCCCTTGCATCAGTAAGGCTTACTTCTATACCACATTTGCACAGAGAATGCTGTGATTATTTTCATTATCTATTCATCTGGTGATTCATTTCTGATTAATCAGTTGTTTAGTCTATGCGATGTTATAAAAAAAAAGGGAATTTGCAGAAGTCGAAAAATCCCAAAGACATTCAGTTTATAATGACATACGTATGATACAGAAAATCAGCGACTACTTGCATTTAACAGGCTGCAACTGGAGAATGTTTTTTTTGCTTGAGAAATGACTGAAACGATGAATTGATTATTAAAAAGATCGTCAATTATTTTTCTGTGGGTCAGCTATTTGGTTAATCAGCTAATCACTTCACCACAACACCAACACTCCTTTTAAGGCATCTTGTACTGCTTTATTAATGAGGGATACTTTTTAGTTTATATATTGTTAACTGACAACTTTATGAATGGTTAACAAATCATTTCAATATACTTTAATGATCAATAATAAGACATTCATAAGAAAACATTCGGTTTGCCTGGGTTGATTAACTAGTAGTTAAATAGTTTAATTCTAGATTAATTCATGAGCTCTTTGCCTCAACATGCATAAAGAGTGATGTCCATCCAAATATGGACAATACAGGGATAATATGGTTCAACTGCACACACATGATTGCATATTATAAAGAGATTGAGACATAACAGTTAATGAGTGATTTACTGTAATTACCAACTAATGTGCAATCAGGTCTGTGGTATTCTAAGCATGAATTAAATGGTCGTGGGTTCCTAACAGTGAAATGACTTATGAATAGTTCTGTTTTTATTATCAATATATAGCAACATATGTGTTTATTAACTATTAATAAAATCATTATAATGGAACTTAAAAACGATGACTAAACTATAAAATTCACCTTGCAAAAGGGGAAAAGTTATTTGAAAGTTGACCAAGCTCCGTTGCTTATCCGCACTGAGCCAAGTTAGTTCAGCCAAATCCTCCAGTCCAACATATCAACACTCCATCAGTGATAGCAAATCCCGATGTGATGAAGATCCTGATCCTGAAGTACCCCAGGACAAGACCTGAAAAGGACAGGACAGGCTTGTTATGCATAAATTCATTGCTCACACTCATCTCATGTTATTTTTATACCCCTGTTCCATTATTTTGGATAGATATTTGGCTGTTTAAACCAGAGCCTGGATAAACAGACCATTACAGCTCGCCTAACATGGCCTTGTGTGCCTTCAACACTGTTAACGGTCCGTCTAGCAATAAATCCCCAGAACGAGTCCAAGGGAATGATGGCTGATATGTTTATTGGCTGTATCTGCTGCCTGCAGATTCCAGGCCCTCGGCAATAAACGCCAACGCCTCACAGAAACAGAGATGGGTCGCTAGTAGCTGCTTTAGCTAGGAGCATCAAGTAGCTGGCTGTTATGAACAGATAAGACGTCTGGGAGGACATGTAGACATTAACAATTGGCCACTATGTTACTGAGGTTGACATTTCTGATAAAGTCATGTGTGGAAATTGAACAAGGTCTCTATGGACCAAGAATCACAGTGATACATTTGGCCAGAATCCGCAGCAATAATTTAAACCGGTGAACCTGCTGGAAAAGGATTTCTTTAATTTTGCAGGGAAGGTTACAAATGTGGTGTAAAAGTTGGAGGAAATTGGGTTCTTGAAGAGTAGAATATATTTGGTGTCTCATATATTTTTGAGATAATGTCTTTTGGTTTTAATAGTGTGATATTAAATTTTTGTGATATCTAACTCCCTGCCAGCACTGACTTTAACAAGACCGTCGGCCTTGGCTCTCTGTATCTACAGCATACCACAATCAGGAGGGAGCAGAGCATTAATAGCAAACTCGTGCTCTCACTACACACTTTTCAACACATCTGTGTGTCAAAATCAGCTATCATGAACAAGACATCCTATTAAATATTTTCCTAAGTGTATTTATTATATGCTCTGAGGTACAATTCTGCTCTTAGGAGACTAGGAAATTGAGCTCTGTGTGTTTTATTATAGATGTAAAATCACATCAGTTTCATTGTTTGCATTGTAATATGACGCCAACCTGAAATGTGTATCTATTCCTCTTTGTCACAGAGATCCCAGTTGCATCTCCTACAGCAACATACAGCAGCTATGAGGAGCCATCGGGTGAGTAACACATCTCTGGGATTGAAGTCATATTTTCTACGACACCATCTGTTTTCAGGATCACAAGCGCAATTTCGTGTTATTGCTGTTTTAGTGATTTTTATTATGTTATTTATCATTTTTTAATCACTATGCCGCTAAACGAAACCAACTGCTGCTTCGTGCATGCAATTAAAAGTATTTCTAGTTTTTCCATCAATCCTCTACAACAACAACATAACCTCACTCCTCAACCAAACACTCGTCGGTGAGGTCTGCCTCTGATGTAAACTCCAGATATTTTGTCAGTGCTCCCTGTGGCCTCATTGCCGGTATGCCCAGCAGCCTCCCCCGGGTTTCAGTCCTAATCTGATTACATGCTTCATTTGCAACAGTTTGTATTTCAATCAAGGCTGGCTGTGCAGGCAGTGAAGCCCTGCCCGACTGTATTGTTCATGTGCTCTGACAGAGGTCTCGATGTTGGAGTGCTGACATTAGACAATGTGCCTCAACGATGTGTAGCTTTAAATTTTGGGGTGTGTCCTTTAGTGGCTGATTACGATGGCTATTCTTCAATGTGCTAACTCGAAGCAAACATTCTCTGAACTTGTTGCCTCAGCTGTTTAGGTATTTAATAAATTTCAGCATATTTATTAGTTTTACAATTATACAGGATTTGTTGAATAGGCTGAGTCACTTCTAATCACCAATCAGTATGTGACGAGAGTGGCGCCACTGACTTCATTCAGCTTTGTTGTGAGCCCAACTTCCTACTATAGTGACTGCCCAGGCTGTGTGGAGTTTGGATTCCTGTCAGAAACTCTACACAGACACCACCCTCCAAATTAGGAGCAGTGTGGTCCCCAGGGACCCCCGCAGAATGAACGTGGCACTGCCGCAGAGATACACAAAGGGGGCGTTTGTCCTCGCAGCAGGAGATTGGACCTTAATGAGAGTGGTGGGTGTAATGGCCCAGACAGTACAGCGATTGCGTTAAGGGGCTAATGGGCAACGTCAGTTATCAAAGGGAGGTATGATGAAGGCCCCCAGGGGCCAGCGGGAGATAAAGAGGCCCCCCGCCCTCACCACTTCATTTACATGGAAATCAGGCATGTTCGATATGGACTCGTCAAATTCATTTACTTTGGGATTTCCTCTTTTCTTATTTCTCCCGCCGCCCCAGAAAGCAGCTAGGCATTTCACCAGAAATGCTTTCTCCACATACATGAATTCGAACCTCATCCCACATCCCAAACCACTCTTTTTTTTTTTTTTTTTTAGAGAGGGAGGAGAGGGGCGTTTTTTTCTTCCTCCATCATTACCCAGGCAACCTCATTCACACAGAGTATAATGGGGAAGAAAGGGGAAGACTGGACAGAGGGCTGGAAGAAATAATGAAGTTTGTCCATATTCAGGCAAGCTGAAAGGTCCCCTCTCTCTCTCAACTGCCCCCTCCTTTTACTTCAGACTGCCCAGCCCAGCTTTCCCACCCCCCCAGAAAAAGAGCACAAGGCTTATTGCTCTGGGAGAGGCAGAATGAGAGAGGGAGGGGGGGAGGGCAACACTAGGAGATGATCTGGTTCCAATTTGTGTCAGTCAGTGGAAAGTGGGGAGAACAAATGATTTCAATTTTCAGTTTGGCCTCTGGTTCCACCACCAACTTCCTCATTACAAGAGGTACCTGGCACGGTGACAGTGCGATGGCCGCGTCCATCGATAAAAGCCCTCTGGCACCCAAACGCAGGTACACGTACGCTAGTGTAAAAGGGATACCACTGGATTCCTAAGACATTAATCATAAATCTATGTGCTCCTTTCTCTCTGCTGTTCCTCTCTGCGGCAAGCCCTTCTCTTCTCAGGGTGGCGTGGGGGGGGGGCATTTAGCCCTGTCTGTATCAGAGTGTTCACTTTCTTTCCTCATGTGGCTCAGACGCTTCGAAGGGTCCCTGCTAATTTTTTGTAGGTCACTAGCTAATTTCCCCCCATGAACTTCTTTTGTGCAATGTGACCTCAGTAGCCCTCAGAGCTCACACAATGCATGCCAGGACACTGACGAGGGAGCGGGCTGGAGTGGAAAAGTTGTGAGGAGTATAGTAGGAGTGTGTTGACCGACACAGGAGGATCTGTGTAAGCTTTAATCCGTTTCACAGTGGCACTTGAAAGGCATCTTTAAGACCCTAGGGACACAAACAATGTGACGCAAGGGACCACATGTAAAAGTCCATCCAGCTGCAGTGTCTCCTGATGAGTAAAACACATTTTTTGATGTTATACGACTAACATTTATTCATTCTTTGTCTTTCTCCTCTGTTCCCCAGATTGTGAATCTCACTGTAAAGCCTCCAAGGGAAAGATGAAAATCACCATGAAGAAGTACTGTAAAAAAGACTATGGTGAGTGAGTCTAATAATGCAGGAATGTGTGCCGCCAGACGTCAGCCAGCAGTCAATAGGTCAGATGTCTCAATTATTCATCAAGGCCAATCCACACCCTGGTGCTGCTCTCTGTGTTGCAGTGATGGCTTACTTAAATAGCCTTAGGCCCCACAATGCTAATTAATCTGAAAATATATCTTTTTTTCTCTGTTATGGGCTTCCATACATATTAAGCTGCTGTTTCCCATCACTATATTTTCAAAGAGTACACAGAATGGCTAACTTTGAAGCATGGCTAGGAAAAATTGAGCTTTTCAAGCTGCATCACTGTCAGCCAACCTTCTGTCAATTGCAGTTGTTAGTTTTATATGCTGATAGATTTGATTTGATCACACAGTACAGGTATTAACATCCAGATCTTTCTGTTTCTTTTGTCAGGAATCAAAATAGAATAAAAATCAGACAAAAGGTATTAATACACATATGCAGAAATTGCCGTTAGTATGGTGCAGCTAGTGACACATCATTATTTAGCACTTGTGCTACAAAGCTATAATGATAGAGCAGTCAAAACACAGATCACAGAAGAAGGACAGAAGCAACAGACAGGATCCCAAACAGATAATGGTCACAATGGTCTATATATTAAGCTCCACTCTGTACCAGACATCCATAGTAAGGAGTGTAGCTTTTTGCTAACTTAAAGAATACACAGAAAATTTGTGAAATTTTTCTTAAAATGCAAATAGAAATACTGGTTTGGTCTATAGATGATCTAAATTAAGACTGATAACACTCTCTCCTCTATAAATATGTAAATGTAGCTAGTAGTTGGTTAGCTTAGCACAAAGACTGGAAACAGAGCGAAACAGCTAGCCTGGCTCTGTCAAAAGCTAACAAAATCTACTTAAACAGCTCTAAAGTTCACTAGCGTGATGAATCCAGTTTGTTCAATATGTACAAAATGCTAGATAACTACAGTTCACCATGCCTGACTGCTTCTTGACTGGGAGCAGTAATTTTATATTCATTAATGAGCTTTAGAAGTGCTAGGGAAGGTTACAGTATGTTACCTTTGGATAGAGTCAGACTAGCTGTTTTGCTCTGTTTCATTCAAATATCAATTGGGGTACTTGAAAATGGTGCTGACAACTTGTAGCTTAAAATAAAAACCAATAAATGATTAAGTGGACCATTAGATAGAGTTATAATGTGTAAATGTAAGTAGTGCTTAGACTCCTCATGCCCTACAACACCTCTGCTCTGGCCAGTTGTAAAACCGTCAAAGTGCGGATGTTTGAACTATAGTAAAAGTATGGTAGACTTGCACCCCATAGACCCTGCAGAGGCTGTAGAAGAGGAACAGACCGCACAAGCACTGTGGATAACAACAGTTCGTCCAGCCCAGTCAGCCTGAGGCTTTTGGCAATACTTTCAGGCATTTTAGAGCAAATCCCAAACTGATAAGAGAGGCCAAAACACACAGCAATCACATTATGTTGTCAATGAATCCAAAGAACAAGTGGTCCAGCTGAAACACATCTAAAATTATAGTGCTAGGTGGAAAAATATCACATTACCGGCTCTGAAATCATATGTTAAAACATGGTACCACTAGAGTATGCTGAAGACAGCTGTGCCTCACAAATTTAATTGCCACAACAACTTGAGACTAGGAGGAAATTTGACATTTTTATGATTTGATGATTGATGATGTGGGTCCATTTTCCGTCAACCAAAAACCACAGTAATGGAAGAGCATCATACCTGTAATCCCAACACAGGGGGATATGTGGATATAACACATTGCACTACCCCACTGCGTAGCTCTATACTCACCCACATGGCAAATGATTCACCCCACCCTTTGGATTTTCCACACCATTAATCATTACAATTTAATGGTTTATCTGTTATCGGTGGATACACATCTGTAATCCACACAAAGATAAAACAAAAAAAAGCCTTTGAGGTAGATCCAGTGTTACACGGAATATGCTCTCCTTCTCAGCCAAGTCTTTGCAAGTGTTGTATGCTTTAAAAACACTCTCAGAGTGTGCTTCACTACATTTCTCTTCTCCCTAAAAAGAGCTGCATAATCAGTAACTTTAAGAACATCTCCTTTTTGTTGACCGGCATATCAGTCATTCCATTTATCGCAAACAGTTAATGTCAATTTGTGCAACTATTTGCAATAAATGTTCATCACTGTTAGCCCTGCGAGGACGCTTTCATCTCCCCCGATGTTGATCACTTTCAGCGATGACTCACTTGTCTTTCAGTCAAAATCATCATCAGTCTGTCAGAAATTGTTTTATATACTTTAAACGACATCCAGCTGAAAATTGTCCAACTATACTCAATTCCCCTTGCAGTTGAGTAGACAGTAATTCAGGCCATTTGTTGCATATTGCCAAGAAGCCAAATGCAGCCATTATTCATATTTCCATTGATTTAAATCTTAATCATCAGAGCTGAGACCCACCCTGCATCTATAAATCAGTCAGGCTGATTCAAGCAAAGCAGGCGGTTCCTGTTGGTTTTCTCTGAAGTTCCTCAGAAAAGTCTGGAAGCAGATGATTCTGCCTGAACCGCGCTCAGGCGGTATGGCAGACATCATTGCTTAGCATGCATTCCCTTCGCCTAATTCATTTCTCAGGCCTGTCGCCGTGCTTTTGTGGGGCTTCAGAGTCTCTCTCTGTTCTTCGGGGGGCCACAACCCCCATGTGTGAGTGGTGATGCAGGCCCCCGGGGGTCACGGGAAGGGGCCCTCTGTTTAAACACAGTTGTACGCTCTGCCGGCACCGAGCATTCCTCAGGGCACAAACAGGTGGTAAATTAGGCAGACGGTGACGGATTGCCACCCCGGAGAGAAAGAAATATGTTTTGTTTATTCAATTTTTGTTTTTCATCACTGGCGTAGCTACGGAGACGGAGGACACAAAGGGATTATATTCTCGCCTGACACCCTCCTCTGCACACATGTACCCTCCCTCTCCCTGCCACCAGGAGAACAATGAATCAAAGAGCCGCCTGTTTACCGACGCTCCGGGATAGTGCTCAAAGGCAGGGCCTCCCAGCCTCCCTGGCCACCCCTCTGTGCTCACCCAAGGGTAACAGGTCCCTGATCATTCACTCAGCTGATAACCAGAGGGGACAGGCGCCTCTGTGCTGTAATTAAGCGAGCTCTAATTTCATTAGCCCTTGCTTTTTGGTGGCGTGCAGTGTCAAGCCGCAGCACACTGCCCAAAGAAGATAAACCCAGTGGGAAGTTTGGCTATGAGGGGAGGCTCACTTGGCAGCTATTGTGCAAGCGCCGGACCATCTCGCACTTATCTCTTCCTCTCACAAAACTGCTGCTTTTCTCCCTCACTGTCTGTCTCACCACACAGTGTCAGCATGCACTATTTTGTAATAGATTGTTTGACCCCGTGCGCCCATTCTTTCTCTGCCATCTATTTAGCTCAAACCAAGCGGCAGAAGGTGTGTGCGTGTGGATTTGTGTGTGTTTAAATACACTGCAGAGACTGAGAACATACTTGAAAGAGAAAGAACGAGAGGCAGACACTGTGCCCGGATGCTGTAACTGAGTCTACTCCAGCGAGTCCATCACAGCAGCTCGTTAGAGGAGAGCGCTATCTCCGCTGGATTCTCACGCTGTGAAGTTGGATGGGGCTCTGGGAGCAGAACCCGGATAGCTCATGAGGTCGGAACATATCCCGATTCTCCTGGAACTTTTTTCTGTGGCTGGGAAGACAAATAGTGGTCCCTCCTCCCCTGCCCCCCCTCCTCACACACCCTTTATGTGTCTGGATGAAGGAGAGGGCTGCAATGAATGGCAGGGCTGTGAGAGCTCGCTCTACTCAGCCCAACAAACCTTCTTTCTTCTGAAATTGTGTGCAATTTGCTCACACCATGCAGTGACACACACACACTCAAACACACTACTCCTCTGGTTCATTCTTGGCAGTAATAGGTAACGAGCGATGGACGCTGACAGTGATCATGTTCGTCCAGAAATGTAAAGAAAAGGCTAACTTTCTTATAAATGAAACGTCTTCAACAACCCCCAAAATCTGTACAACAAAACATAAAATGAGTCGTAAATGAAAGGTAAATAAATCTAAGAAATGTTACATACATTTACAGATTGCTTGAGTGCATCTTGAGTGTTTCCCATCATCTAAACCAATCCTCTCCAGATTAGATTAATTCTCACAATTGCAAGCGAACCCCCACATGCACTTAAACGTTAATAGCACATTCCAAGCTAAACCCACGGTGTAAAGCACTCCACTTCAAGTACAGATTAGCTCCAGCGCTGTCGAGCTGTTTGCCTCTTGTTGCAATCAAAGTGATGAAGTAATAGTCGCTCTGTCTGACAGAGAATCCGGGCAGGGGAGCTCCTGCGAAGGGAGGTTTTACTAATTTGCTGGTATGAAAATCTGTGCCGCAAGTGGTTCTCCAATAGTTGCCAGGTTCAGTTTGACGTAGCCCGAGGTTGTCAGTGTTCAGATGTTCAGACTCCAGCTTAACACCTGATAGAGCAATTGTTTCAGAAGTTATATTGTTAGCAGATGTGGCATTTTTCTATAAAAATTCTCTGTTGGCCATTTATATATTGCAAAATAGAACTCAGTATCCGCCTCTTCCTCCCTAAACCCTCCTGAAGGAAGTGTTTCACTGCCCTTCACATGGAAGTGTGCTTTCAGATGTTCTCCGCCAGCAACCATTGTGCTTGCGAAGGGACTGCTATGGCAACTATTGCTGTAATAGGAAGCATGTTCAGGAGGAGCACAACAAGAAAAGGTCATAGGTCAGGGATGAAGGGAGGGACTAGCGGCAGCAGCTGATACGTAGCAGAAGTCAGTCATTTCTGGGTCATGTTTAAACAATGGCTTTTAAAAGACCTGTTGTAAAATGTGATGTATGCGGTGTTATACTTTGTTAGTGGTTCCCAAACTTTTCTTAGGCACCCTCATGGTTTTATTTAATGTTCCCCTTCATCACGCTATGTCCCAAATGTGTTCAATTCATTTTATTTTAAACTGAAATTTATTTAAAACCATATGTGGAGACTGTTAACGTCGAAGTCAATTCAGTTTACATTCATACGACTAGCTACAATTTGGACTCCTGAAGTTTTCCCCTTTGTCCATTACTTTTAGCTAATTACTTCAACCATTTCCTCTACTTTTAGCTAACCATTGCAACATGTTAGCTAACTGCTTTTATGTTACTTGAAGTCAACTACTGCAACTCTTAATCCGTTACTTTTAGCAGTTTATTTCAACCCTATTTTCAATTTGTTCTCTATATTAACCATCTTCTACCATTACATTTAGCTCACAATTAATTTCCATATTTTCAGCTGATTTAGCTGTCTTTGAACATCCTTTCTCTTTTACTTTTAGCTAAGTACTTCATGCGTTTCCTTTACTTTTAGCTAACCATTACAACTTTTTAGCTAACTGCAATCACATTTAGCTAACTATTACAATTCTTCATCTTTTACTTTTAGAAGTTTATTTTAATCATTTTTTAATAGTTTTAGCTCTCTATTTGAACTGCCTTTCTCTGTTACTTTTAGCTAACTACTAAAAATATTACTAACTGGTCTAGAACTACACTTGAAAACTATCATATACAGGTATCCCTGGTTAGTAATCACTATTTAATGATATAAATCACCTATTTTTACAGCTGATTGACCTGTTTTTTTTTTTTTCTCCTCCTCCACCAGCTGTCCAAGTACACGTTCTAAAAGGAGACAAAGCTGGAGAGTGGTGGAAGTTCACCGTCAACATCATTTCTGTCTACAAACAAGGTGAGCACCGCATCCGCCGCGGAGACCAGCTGCTGTGGGTGCGCGCCAAGGATGTGGCCTGCAAATGCCCTAAGATCAAGCCCGGAAGGAAGTACATGCTTCTGGGTACAGATGATGACTCCCCCGGTCAGAGCGGCGTGGTGGCAGACAAGGGGAGCCTGCTCATCCCTTGGAAAGACCTGTGGGGCCGCCGACTGAGGAAGTTCCAACAGCGGGACAAGAGGGGAAAGTGCTAAAAGTAGCTGGAGGGGGAGAGAGAGAGAGAGAGAGAGTGAGAGAGAGTTATGGAGGGAGAGGTGGAGGCAAAATAATGTCTCCACCAGGATGAATGCAAGGAGGAGGAAAGGATTAATTAAAAAAATAAATGAATAAACTGGAAGAATAAAAGATAGACACAGGTGAAAAGTAGGAGAGATATGGGAATGACGGAGTGCTGCTGCTCTGAGTTGGAGCGAAGAGATTAGTGTTTTTTTAGGAACTTTTTGAAGGAGCTCATTCTATGGTTGTTCTGTTTCTGTTTGTCTTTCAAGGTTTGTTATATGTGTAATTGCAGAGTTTGCACCTAATGTTACAGATATGTCACATCCCGACGATTTTACTCATGATGCCATTGTTGTTTTTTTTAAAAGTCCCTTGTTCAGTTGTTTTAAGGAGCAATGAATCTACCTGTATCAGACCTTTGTGTGTTCTGAGGATCTGTTTCCACTGTGCTATGTAATGCATGATTGAGTTAATCGAAGACATTGCATGGCATTGAGGGATATCACTCATGTATGATAAGTTGCTCTTATAACCTGCCAAACTTTACCACAGCTGAAAGTGAATATATTGTGAAATTGTTCATAACTGTGGTATGAGAGTGAAAAGTTAAAAAAAAAACAAAAAAAACTTTAAAGGTGCCATTTTTGCTGAGAACTCCCTGCTCATATGCGAGTGTTACCTCAGTGAAACAAACTGCCATAACTATCGTCTCCTCACTCTGTACAGTGATCATACATCTCATTACAAGCAAGTCCTTGCTCAGCGCTTATTGATATATCGCCAGTATGTTGTAGTTGTGACCTCTGCAATGTAAAGTAACCATATGTGCATACATAGACATTATGTTTTGTAGATGATGCCATAGCATCAACTAGATGTAGAGTAGACGTGTCAACCATGCACTTATTTTTACTCGTAAAAAGTTTTAGAACATATGAGATATGTTCACATTTTTAGAGTGGCATCCAAAAACAAAAAAAAAAAATCCAGTATTGTACCATATGACGCAAAAAAAAAAAAAGCTGTATACCTTAAACTCAGCTCGCCCCACTGGGCTGATTCATCTGGCTGACATTAATAACCCTTTTCAAATTCATCACAGCTACAGAGGACTCAGAGTTTTAGTGTTTATTCTTTAATAAAGGACTAAATGTAACTGGATATCCCCAAACATTTAACAGCCGGTTTGCAAAAGAGTTACCAGATGAATGGAACTCATTTATAGCGGACTGTCAAAGCATTCACTTCATTAAAAGAGAATATTGACCTATCAAACAATCCTCAATACCACTGACGTAATGCATGCTCTCTATTTACTGTAGCTGACTGATAGCTAACAATGATTGTGAATTATGTACACATTTTATTTGTATACAGTACTCAATGTGGGAAAAATAACCTGTGGAGTGATAAAATATCACAGATGTTTATTGTACAGTGCATTTAGCACACCGTGTCAAATCTTTCGTCACCTCAAAGTGGCTTTTTGAGGACTGGATTCCATTATCAAGACTTGGTACTCGACAAAAAGGCATGACCGATTGTCTACATGTTATATAGCTGTATAGTATTACTTTTTTTGTTGTTGTTGTTGATGATGTGTTTTTTTTTTGTTTTGTTTTGTTTTGTTTTTTGTTAAACATTAACTAGCTCTATCTCCATGTGAACTTAACCAGAGTTTTAAACACTAGAGACTTAATAAATGGAAAGACAAATAAATGAATGTCGGACAAACTTCTCATGTTTACCTGAGTGTGTGCACCCAGAGGATCTCTCACAGACTGAGAGAGAGACTATGACTGAGTTTACACAGACACAAAGACAAACTACACATGCAAGGCCACATCCAAATATACATGTACAACAACACACACACACAAACACACACACACACACATATATATATATACAAATACACGGGTACACATCAGTACTCTGTGCATCATACTGTATGTATTTGAAAATTACAACATTCTTATAAAGTCTCTGCCAACACATTTTTACTGACACATTTACATCAACTCATTTTGCAGGCATTTGCAGAAAAGGTACTCCCTACCAAACTTCTGCTCACCATAAATATTATATCCGAATAATTATCTGCATATGTTTATACATTGGCTTGTAAATGTTGTTTAGCAGTGTCCATTGCAAATGGTTGTGTAATGTCTTGTAATACTAATATATTATGTTTATCACAAATGAATATATTTAATGACACATGAATCAATGTGGCTTTTGTGGTTTTTGTTTTTGGTCTTTTTTTTTTTTTTTTTTTACTTTGGTTACTTTTTTTTGCATTGAATTGTAGATGGCTGTAATGAAAAGTATTAAGTGTTTGGCTATTGAACAGCCTGATAGAAATGACAATTAATTCATCTGAAATAAAGCTGTGTTTTAAAAAAAAAAAAAAAATGAGGATGATGAACTGCAAAAGGTTCAGTCTTTTCATAACATTGCAACACACCAGACACTTTCTTTCCCTCTTCCCTATTCTGTCAGTTTTAATTGAATAAAATTAATCTCTACCACAACACAAATGATTATGATACAAAATAATTACTTATAGCTTCTCATATAATGCCCAGGAAATGCAAGAAACGTAACCGTTAAACATGTTTCTTTTCAAACTTTCACACATTTTATTGTAAATGCTCCAGGAAAAACTTTTACTTTTAATGGAGCAATACCATGATGTAATGTTAATCTTGACCCTTTCTCAACTTCAGCTGATAAGTAAATACTCTTAAAGATGTTGCCAGTGTGACACGAAACTTGTGAAGCCAATATAGTTAAGCCTGAGAAGTAAACAAATTAAAACATTAAGCTGCCAGAGAACTTCAACTACGTCCTGCAGCGCTGATCACCATTTGTGTTGGATCCTGTGCCCTTTTTTTATAAACTTCATAGACAATAAGGACTGGCTGTAAGATTGCTATAATGCAGGCATATTACTAAAAAGGGGTGATATCACCAATGTGCCTAATCCAAACCGCAGATGTTATTGTTGTAGCCGGGAGGTTTTGGCATCAGTGGAGGCTCTTAACTTATTCCTACGGGAATTTTACACAAAAACACAAAATTCTGAACTTGCTCCAAACGAGAGTCCATCTGTCTTGGCTTGTGGACAGGGTATTGATATACTGCTCCTGCAATGCCCAGTGCAAAAATACTCCAAAGGGGCCAACCAATTATACAGTCACTGCTGAAAGTTTAAGCTGCGTTCTGCATTAATATAAGGCCACCAGGATTACTGGCTGTAACACGGCCCGGACTGTTGGTAAATGAAAAGAAAAAGAGGGATAAAGAGGTCAGTGCATGGTCATCCTAGAGAGAAAAACATCTTATAGGATGATGTTTAACATGTCAGTTCAGGACTTCTCTGCCTGCAAGACATGGACAGCTTCAACTTATCTCTTGCACAAGATCACTACAGGACTAGGACTGTGATTTCTCTCATGATTTGGGCGGGATGGGAAGAGTTGAAAAGAGATCTGGGTGTGTGTGAACTTCCCTCTCAGTTTGCGTAAAGATGAAGCTGTAACAACAAACACACAGACAGACATGAAAACGACCATAGCTTTTTTGGCATCAGGAGGACATTCACAGTGAACTGAATGCGAAGGGGTCAGGTTTCCATCACTTCACTGCGGCAGCAGCGACTCGGAACTTTCCACATAGATGAATCCCCCCTCTGACTTTCACCGCTGCCATTGTCTCCGTGTTAAAAGTGAGAGTAACCCCCCTTTCGGAAAACAAAGCTCTGGCAGGGCAGCGCTCATGATGCGACACGCTGAGGTTGTCCTATGTTTGGTGGCTGGGTGGCCCTCTGCCCTTTAGTTGTATGGCGTGGTGACAGCTGCCAGGAAATGGAAACACCAAGTGGTTGAGTGACATGGCTTAACTCCCATAGCACATACAGTAGTCTATAGGCTACATGTGATAGGACAGGGTGGGAATGACCATGATTTCTTTGTCAGATTGAGCCCGTAAAAAAGTTTGAATTTGAGGCCCTCTCCTTATTGTTTCTTGTTTTTCCTTGAAAGGTAAGCATACGTGTTACGAGGCAACTGTGGCTGTCTGCAAAATTGAAACAACAGCCCATCAGGGATTATGTGACTCTCATGCATTTAATAATTCTGTAGGGACAAATCCAGTATGCTCCTGGGTACTTAGACCCAAATGGCCCCAAACTTGTAAACCAAACTTAGACAGAAAAAGTTCAAAAGCATAGGTTTATATGTTGATCTATATTCTATTTGAAACAAATAGACAACTCCTTAAGCAGATTCTAAATTTTGAATGTAATTCAGGCAAAGCTCCTCCATTGAGAAAAGTGATCACCCTGTTGGGACAGGAAGCATCACAGGCATCCTAATCCCATTCACAGACCCTCATCAACAGGCCTGATAGAGCATTCAGTAGGAGAAGAAAAACAGAAAGAGGGTGTATTCAAATTGTCCAATAACAATCTAATTAGCAAGTAATTACAGTGTATTGACAAGACATTCATTAACTTCAGTGTAAATGAACAATGTTTTAATGACTATTATTGGCATTTTATTGCGCATGGCAGGAGAAAGCTAATTATTGCGTCTTCCCAAATGAGTTTGGGTAGGACGCTGAGAGGACTGTGATACTTAAGTGGCTTAGTTGTTTGGGAAGCAGCAGGAACACCGGAGAGGATCACAGAGACTGATTTGCATCACCCAGCAAGCCATAAACCTTTAGCGCCACCAATTCTAATCTCTATTCATAGAACAGTCAGCCGCACACCTCAGGGGAAGTGACTGTCGGGTAAGGACTTCATTTAACTTTACTTTTACGAGTGCCACCACGTTTTCGTTTAAATCGCAACAATTTCTATCATTTCAGTCAAGCCCAACAAGACTGATTTTATGCATGAGATCTCTACTACCCCACTTTGAGCTGGAAAACTATATGCAATCACAGTCTTTTGTTTTTTCTGAAACCCACTTGGCCTCCTGCTCCTTCTTCTTAACCCTCCGTAAAACCAGAGCTGCACCACAGATGCTGTTTTGTTTGCTCCTAAGCACCCAACTAAACAGAGAACAATAACACACTGTGTTTTCTCAGCTGACTAAATGTATTTCCAAGTCCTGTTTAGTTCTCTTGAGGATAGGAAAACAATCATGATTTTCAAATTTGGAGACATTTCAATTTTTAATTAAGAAAATTGCCAAAACATATCAAATAAACCATCAATACAATAAAAATAAACCTCAGGAATTTGGCTTCGCTTGAGTTTTTCGAGGAAAAATATTTAGCATAATGCGAGACACCGAGACGCTTCCCTTTCTTCAGCGATGAATGCTTTTCACTTGTCACCTATTTGACTGCAATCTATAAACACAACCAGGTGGCGTGTTGCATTTTCCACCCACTCCACCCCCCAACACACACACACACACACACACACACACACACACACACACACACACACACACACACACACACNTTTTAGCGCAGACTTCCATCCTGTGACCGCCACTCTTTTGCTTCCCAGCCCTCATTCACAGTCAGGATGAAGCAGAGTGGGGGAATGAGGCTCCGTGAAACAAAGAACGAAGCACCTTTGGAGATGGAAGGAGGGCTTAAAGAGGTACTTGATATCAGCCCAGTGTGTGACCACCACGCACACACACACATACACTCACACACGCAGACACACACAGTCACACATGGGAGGGCACACACAGGCGAAAACACACAAAAAATATATATGTGGGAGCACATACACCAACACGCGCACACGCACACACACATCCAAATCTATTACACCCTCTGCATTTGACACTAACACCTTTAGTGCCCTCCCAACCCCCCACCCCTTCAATCACTTATTCACTCTCTCCCAAACTCCCTCTCCATTTCTCTCTTTCTTTCAATGCACACAGTTCAAAAGCTGTATTTCTGGCTTACTAGATTGGTGCACAAAGGCTCTTCTTATGCATCCTGGAGAAGCCCCACTAGAGAGGCCTCGATCCCATCCCGGACAGGAGAACGCACACAGACAGTGTTAGTCCTCTTTTTTTCTCATTACCATTTCCATACAGGATTAAGCCACTTGGCTTTTGGATGCTGTGTACTATATTTTCTATGCACCCCATCCCCCTACTGCATTCTCAAGGTTCGAGTTAAATGATCGGTAAGACAATCAGCTCATAAACTAGCTCTTTTTAATGTCTATTCACGCACACTGCTGGGTCCAGAGTATGCCAGAGTGGATGGATCTCATTGGAGTCTGCGCCGTGAGGAGAGTCCTTCAGTTGCCTCACAGTAGCGCCCTGTTTTCACACTCCAGGCTTTAACAGGGACACCGAACCAAGTTTAGCAGACACTAAAAGCAATTTGATATGTTAAATACCATTGAAAAAAAAACATCCATTCTAGGATGTGGGTTATTTGTTATTGCTTTGAAAATCCTTGATATCAGAATTCTTTATTTGAATTATAGAATTCCATTTTGTTACAATACATACAATAAATCATTCAGTAAGTTGATTGTTTTCGCATATCTTTCTGCTCAGTTCTGCGAAACTTTATGATGTTCAAAGATGCAAAGATGAGGAAATGATATCATTTATGAAAAAAAAACAGTGAGATATGTGGAAATCTGGAATTTTCCTCTTCACTGCTTGGCCTCTATCTCCACCACCCTCCACCCCTCCACCCCCCCTTCTCATCCGAATACATTAATATCTGAAAGTGTTGGCTCGGACCAAAAATACTCATGGACTAAACAAAGTCCAGAGTGACTTCAGGGTCTGGGATCTTCAAA
>JANJYP010149269.1:0-14635 GCA_024605115.1 Rastrelliger brachysoma
CACCCACTACATTGTGGAGCGTCGTGAGACCAGTCGTCTAAACTGGGTCATGATGGAGACGGAGTGCAAGACGCTGTCATGCGTCAGCACCAGGCTGATCAAGAACAACGAGTACATCTTCAGAGTCCGAGGAGTCAACAAGTTTGGACCTGGAGTTCCTCTGGAGTCTGAACCTGTCATTGCCAGGAACGCCTACAGTAAGAGACAGCTTGTGTTGATGATGGCTTTTTATCATGGTGGAATTATAGTAATCATCTATCATTTAAAATGTTTTTATACAGCCTTGCAATTTTTATCAGTGTAGGAAAAGCCCAGGAGTATTTATTCAGCATTGTGGAAATATGTGGGTGCAAAATTTAAACTCTTCCATGTTTACCTTGACATTTTTTCAAATTTTGGATTAATGTACTTAAGAAATAAATAAATAGAAAATTGAGACAGCTGAGTAAATGTCTCAGAATTAGGAATTGTATTGGGTAAGGTTAGAGAAGATGTAGTTTTGTTTTTGTGACTCTGACCTGTCATGTCTCTCTCTCAGCAATCACATCCCCACCGGGCACGCCAGAGGCCACAGCTGTGGGCAAANTAGTTTTGTTTTTGTGACTCTGACCTGTCATATCTCTCTCTCAGCAATTACATCCCCACCGGGCACGCCAGAGGCCACAGCTGTGGGCAAANAAATGTCTCAGAATTAGGAATTGTATTGGGTAAGGTTAGAGAAGATGTAGTTTTGTTTTTGTGACTCTGACCTGTCATATCTCTCTCTCAGCAATTACATCCCCACCGGGCACGCCAGAGGCCACAGCTGTGGGCAAAGAGCATGTCATCATCGAGTGGCTGAAGCCCGAGAGTGATGGAGGCAGTGAAATCACAAACTACATTGTTGAGAAACGAGAGAAGAGCAGCACCAGGTTGGAACCACTTCTTTTGTTTAGTGAAATCATGCCTCTTAGCTGTTCTCTCATGCTCTATCTCTTTTTCTCTCTGGACCAGATGGACCCGGGTCAATAGGACCTACACTATCTATGATACCCGTCTGAAAATCACAGGTCTTATGGAGGGAAGCGAATACCAGTTCAGAGTGACAGCTGTCAATAAAGCTGGGGACAGCCGCCCCAGTGATGCATCAAACTACATCCTCTGCAAAGACCCCACATGTAAGAGATATTCAGGCTTATATTTTGAAATTCTGCAGAGGGTTCATACCCAAAGTCTTTTGTTTTAATAAGATACTTGTTTTTCATCTTGGAAAAATTATGATAGAATAAGTCTGAACAAGCATTTGCACAAAATGAAAACATATCTTTGTCTTCCCCCAGACACCCCAGCTCCTCCATCAACACCTCGCATCACAGACACCACAAAGCACAGCATCAGCATGACCTGGACCAGGCCTATGTATGATGGTGGCTCTGATGTCACTGGCTACGTGGTCGATATCTTGGAGGAGGGAATTGAACAGTGGTACCGCGGTACCACCAAGCCTCTCAAAACCAACGAGTATGTCGCTGCTGGGCTGGCAGCCAATAAGAAGTACAGATTCAGGGTGGCTGCCATAAACAATAACGGCACTGGAGAGTTCAGTGACCCGAGCGTTGAGGTTGAGCCACTAGAGAGAACTGGTGAGTCAACACTGTCAGGAGGACAATTTAATTATCAGGGAAAGTATCATATAAATACCAGCACATTATTCAGTGAGTTATATATTAAGTATGTCACCATTTCACAATATTTCATTTTACATATTTGACACTGAAATCAATTAACCATCAGTTGATTACTGTCACTATCACTGTGACAGTGATGTGAAAAATGGAGGTTAGAGTTCATTTTAAAATATGGATTAAGATGGGATGTAAAGGGTTAGCATATTGAATTTGACTATTTCACTTTGCCTTCCTTTTTAGAAATTCCCGACCTGGAACTGGGCGATGACTTGAAGAAGACCGTGTGTCTGCGTGCTGGAGGAACCCTGCGGCTGTTTGTGACTGTCACTGGCAGGCCTATACCTGTGGTGACCTGGAGAAAGAAAGGCGTGGAGCTGCAGAGCCGTGGCTTTATCGAGACCACCGACAGCTACACCTTGCTGATGGTAGAGAAGGTTAACCGTTACGATTCTGGAAAATATGTTGTGGAGNCATACCTGTGGTGACCTGGAGAAAGAAAGGCGTGGAGCTGCAGAGCCGTGGCTTTATCGAGACCACCGACAGCTACACCTTGCTGATGGTGGAGAAGGTTAACCGTTACGATTCTGGAAAATATGTTGTGGAGGCTGAAAACCCATCTGGCAAGAAGACCACCACCATCTTAGTTAAAGTCTATGGTAGGTCCAAAAATTCCACAGGTAACACACATGTCAAGCTGAGTTAGTGTTTTATTTATGCAAACCCTTATGTACACACATCAGTTTTGCAGTTTTGGTTCATATTTTAGAAACATAAACACAAATTCTTTTCCTTCCCTCCTGCAGACACTCCCGGTCCTCCAGCCTCTGTGAAGGTGAAGGACTACACTAAGGAGTCTGTCGTCATCACTTGGGATGTCCCAACTATTGATGGTGGTGCTCATATCAGTAACTACATCGTAGAAAAGCGTGATGCCAACATGAAGTCATACAAAACTGTCACGACTGAGTGCAGGAAGACTCTGTTCCGCATCACTGGCCTGGAGGAAGGCATGCACTACTTCTTCAGAGTTCTGCCAGAGAATATTTATGGTGTTGGCGAGCCCTGTGAGACATCTGAGGCTGTGCTTGTGTGCGAGGTGCCATCAGTGCCTCTGAACCTCCATGTCACTGATGTCACCAAATCCTCTGTCACACTGCAGTGGGAGAAGCCATTGTACGATGGTGGCAGCATAGTGAGGGGCTATGAAATAGAAACCTGTATTGTAGGTACAGACAGGTGGACCACAGTAGCAACTGTGAAGGCCTCTGCTACCCATCACACTATCCAGTCCTTGTTAGAGAATGATCAGTACCTGTTCAGGATCCGAGCCATCAACAGCAGGGGAGCCAGTGAGCCCATGGACACCGTCACTCCTGTCACCATCCAGGACATCAAGGGTAAGGCAGCATTAAAACACAAATGTACAGAAATATAATATAAAGTCTCCACAAGTTTTCACTTGACATCTCAACATCTCCTCTTTATTCCAGTGATGCCCAAGATCGACATAACTGGCATCCCTCAAAAGATTGTCCATGTGCACCGTGGCAAACCCATTGACCTCAACATTCCCATCAAGGCCAAACCACAGCCCGTCTGCTCCTGGTTCTTCGAAGGTACTAAGCTGAAAGACAGCTTAGACCGCATCAAGATTGACAGCAATGGCAAATACACCCATCTGGTCATCCGTGAGACCACCATCAGTGACACAGGAGACTACACGCTAGAGGTGAAGAATGCTATTGGAACAGCAACTGAGGTCATCAAGGTCATCATTCTCGGTAAGGAGACCTTGTATACACAATTTTTTTGCATTTTAACAGATTTAGCTCATTGCAGATTAGTGCTAAGGATGCTTCTGTTTATCCAGACAAGCCCGGTATCCCACTTGGCCCAATGAAGATTGAGGAGGTTGATGGTGTGTCTGTGACAACCAGCTGGGAACCTCCGGAGAAGGACGGCGGTGCCAACATCGGTGGCTACATGGTGGAGCAGCGCGAAGCCCACCGACCTGGCTGGACCACAGTCTCAGAGTCAGTGACACGGCCCTGTTTCAAGTTCACCAGACTGACTGAGGGAACAGAGTATGTATTCCGCGTTGCTGCCATGAACCGCTTCGGCGTCGGTGGCTTCCTGCAGTCTGAGGTGGTGGAGTGCAAGAGTGCCAAGAGTAAGTTTTCTTATTAAACTATCTCACCTCAGCAATTTTTACTGTGCTCTGCTCATGTTAGTAAATTTGTACTCTTGTACATTGTCTGTGATTAATATATTAATCGATCTGTGTTTTACCTGTGTAGCCATCCCTGGACCTCCAAGTAGACCAGAGGTGTTTGATGTTACCCATGAAGGCATGACCCTGACCTGGCACCCACCAGAGGACGATGGTGGCTCCAGCATTGCTGGCTACATCATTGAACGTAAGGAGGCCAATTCTGACAGGTGGCTGAAGATCAACAAGAACCCTGTCACCATGACCAGGTACCGTGCCTCTGGCCTGATTGAGAGTCTCGAGTATGAATTCCGCATCACAGCCATCAACTCCAGAGGATCTGGCAAACCTAGTGAGAACTCCGCCATCACTGTTGCCATGGATCCCATCGGTATGTGACTCAAAATACAATCTGTTGTCCTATATAAGACTAATTTAAATACATTTTAAATGCTAGTAAAGGAGTACAAAATATATTTTTAAACATCAATCACTGGGTCAGTATATTCACCAGATGTCTCTATGTTGTTGAGCAGAGCCCCCAGGTCCTCCACTTAAACCCAGGGTCACAGATACCACTAGAACTTCAGTGTCTCTGGCCTGGCTGCCTCCTGAAGAAGAAGGTGGCTCCATCATCACTGGTTACCTGATTGAGATGCAGAAGGTAGACCAGGTTGAATGGACTCTGTGCAATACTACACCCACCAAGATGTGCGAGTACATCCTCACTCACATGCCCCAGGGCGCTGAGTACAAGTTCAGAGTCATCGCTTGCAATGCTGGTGGCGCTGGAGAGCCAGCTGAGATTCCTGGAGTGGTTAAAGTCCAGGAGATGCTTGGTAGGAGAACACATTTCAAATTTTTACATATAGTTACATACACATCATAGCTTTACTCACTGAATCTAAATCCATTCAGTCTGTAATAATACTAACCTAAATCCATACTGCTTCTTCATCAGATTATCCTGATTACGAGCTTGACCAGAAATACGAGGAGGGCTACATTGTACGGCAGGGCGGAGTCGTCTGCCTGTCTGTGCCCATCAAGGGTAAACCCATTCCTACATGTAAGTGGACCAAGGACGGCCGCGACATCTCCCATCGGGCCATGATCGCCACCAACGATGACATCACTGAGCTTGTCATCAAAGACGCACACAAAGATGATACCGGTACCTACGATCTGGTGCTGGAGAACAAATGTGGCAGGAAGGCTGTCTATATTAAGGTCAGTTTTTGTTGGCACATAATTTCAGTCAAATAAAAATGTAGTATTTCATTTTAATACATTTGATGAATACATTTGAATTTTAATTCTGACCTCCTGTATGTCACTTTACTCTAGGTGAAGGTGATTGGTCGTCCTGATGCCCCAGAAGGTCCTCTGGAGTTTGATGATATTCAGGCTAGATCAGTCCGTGTCAGCTGGAGACACCCATCAGATGATGGCGGCGCTGACGTCCTTGGATATATCGTGGAGAGGCGGGAAGTCTCCAAGGCTGCCTGGTACACAGTGGATGCCCGGGTCACAGAGAGCTCCCTGGTGGTGAAGGGTTTGAAGGAGAATGTTCAGTACCACTTCAGGGTCTTTGCTGAGAATCAGTTCGGTGTCAGCAGATCTCTCAAGTCTGATGAGGCCGTCACACCAAAGACACCGCTTTGTAAGTTTTGATATTGCCTTTGATTCTTCGCAATATTGCGACACAAATTATATTTGTTAAGAGACACATCTTGTACATACTGTATCTACCAAATTGTGGTGCAAACAACAATGTATTTCACCTTCAGGCCCACCAGAACCTCCCAGCAATCCACCAGAGATTATGGATGTTGGCAAATCCGCTGTGTCTCTGTCCTGGGCCCGGCCACGAGATGACGGAGGCTCCCGCGTTACAGGATACTATGTGGAGAGGCGGGAGATGTCAACAGAAAAGTGGGTTCGCCACAACAAAACCCATATCACCACCACCATGTACAATGTCACCGGCCTCATCCCCGATGCAGAGTACATGTTCAGAATCGTGGCTCAGAATGATATTGGACAGAGTGAGCCTGGTCCCACTTCAGAATCTGTGGTCTGCAAAGATCCATTCGGTGAGTAAAGTTTATATGATTGCTAAAATAAACTGGTAAGGCTAAGTAGAAAAAATAGTAGATGAGGTACCATGCACGTTATAAAAGATAAAATGAAATGTAAGTAATCTTGAGATATCATAGAATGGGAAAGATGGTTTGATTTTGCTCATTTCTCTTCAAGTAATAATTTTCCTCCATCTCTCTTCTTAAAGACAAACCTAGCCAACCAGGAGAGATTGACATTATCTCCATCACCAAAGACTGCATCACCATCCGTTGGCTCCGGCCCGAGCATGATGGTGGCAAAGAGATCTTGGGGTACTGGATTGAGTTTAGGCAGGCTGGAGAAAGTTCCTGGAAGAAATGCAACAAGGAGCGCTCCAAGGATCGTCAGTTTACCATGGGTGGTCTTATGGAGGCCACAGAGTATGAGTTCAGAATCTTTGCAGAGAATGAAACAGGACTCAGCAGACCTCGCCGCACACCCATGGGCATCAAGACCAAACTGAGCGGTGAGTTACTGCAGAGTGACCGCGTCTTACAAACATTGATGGTTTGCAGCAAATTTAATTAAACTGAATCAAAGTGTGTGTTCCATAAATTTTCAAAAGCTTAACATTATTTCAAATATCAATTTTATTTACTGGGTTGTTTATTTTTTGCAGATCTGCATACATTACATATGTCATGATGTAAGCTGTGATTTAATTCAAACTTGTGTTTCTGCAGTTGGTGAGGCTCCAGCTTTGAAGGAAGACATTCAGGATGTAACAACCAAACTTGGTGAGTCTGGCACTCTGACCTGCGGCATCATCGGCCGACCTCTGCCTGAGATCAAGTGGTACCGCTATGGAAAGGAGCTGATCCAGAGTCGCAAGTATAAGATGAGTTCAGATGGTCGCAACCACTCCCTCAGCATCCTAACTGACGAGCAGGAAGATGAGGGCCTGTACACCTGTAGGGCCATCAATGAAGCTGGAGAGATTGAAACAAGCGGCAAACTGCGCCTGCAGGCAGCACCCCAGTTCCACCCCGGCTTCCCACTGAAGGAGAAGTACTTTGCCGGTGCTGGCACCAGCCTCCGCCTCCATGTGGTCTACATTGGCCGCCCCATTCCACAGATCATGTGGTTCTATGGCAAGAAGCCTTTGAACCCATCTGAGAATGTGGTCATTGAAAACACAGAAAGCTACACTCACCTGGTGGTGCGCAATGTCCAGAGGAAGACCAATGCTGGCCGCTATAAGGTGCAGCTGAGCAACTCTTTTGGAACTATTGACACCGTGTTGCGGGTTGAAATCCAAGGTAAGTTCAAACTGAGAAAAGGATAAGAATGCTAGGTGATGTGAGATAAACTATCCATCCACAGTTAGCAAAGTAGATATTATGCGTAAAGCTGCAATTTCCAAATTATCCCTGAATGAATAGATGAATAAACATGCAGTTATACAGTTAATTTCAACCAACATATAATTATTATCTTTATTTGGTTTATAGATAAGCCATGCATTCCTGAGGGCCCTGTGGTTGTTGACGCCCTGCTGAAGAGCTCGGTTGTCATCAGCTGGAAGGCTCCCAAGGATGACGGAGGTTCCATGATCACTAACTATATTGTGGAGAAGCGTATGGCTAAAGAAGGTGAGGTGTGGCACCTGGTGTCCTCCTCTGTCTCCAGCACCACCTGCCGTGTCCCCAACCTGGAAGAGAGCGCTGGCTACTACTTCCGAGTCTCTGCACAGAACCAGTATGGAGTCAGCGAGTCACTGGAGATCCCCTCTGTGGTCATCATCAAGAGTCCATTTGGTAGGTCATTTCAAACTCAGATTTTGTTTGCTGCCTTTTGGCCTCTATAGATACGTCATAAACAAAAAGAGCATTACAGTTACATTCCCTGTTTTTTTCTCAGAAAAACCTGGCATCCCACAGCAGCTTCTGATCGTCAGCTCTACCAATGACTCCTGTGTTCTCCACTGGAAGCCTCCGAGCAGTGATGGTGGTGCTAAAATCACCAACTACTACCTGGAGAAACGTGAGAAGAGGCAGAACAAGTGGATGTCAGTGACCACCAAGAAGATTGTTGAGACCAAATATGAGGTCACGGGCTTGATCGAGGGCTTCGAGTATGAGTTCCGTGTAAAGTGTGAGAACATGGGTGGTGAGAGCGACTGGAGTGAAATCTCTGAGAGTATCAAGCCTAAGTCTGACCAGGCACCTCGGGCACCTGTCTTCAGGGAGGAGATCAGGGACATGACTGTCAAATACCACGCCAATGCTACCTTCGTTACTAAGGTATTTTATCAACATTTCATATTGTTTTCTTACAAGAATATACTTGTGTTTATGCACAATTCTTTCCACATTTTTTTGTACAAAACTAAATGTATAATTTGGTTATATGTCTTATGTTAAGGTGGTGGGACATCCTAAGCCTATGGTAAAATGGTATCAAAGTGGAAAGGAGATCATGGCAGATGGAACCAAGATAAAAGCCCAGGAATTCAAGGGAGGCTATTATCAGCTGGTCATCACTGCTGCCGAAGAAAGTGATGCAGCAGTCTACCAGTTCAGAGCAACTAACTCTGTAGGATCCATCTCCGCAACTGCCAAACTGGAAGTCGAAGGTAAAATTTGGCATGACATAAGACTTGCCTTCATGTTATCTCTAACCCACTGAATGATACCAGCTGTCCTTATATATGAATATTAATAAATATTGAACTAATGATTTCATATAATTTTTATTCCAGTTCCTGCTAAGATTCACTTGCCCAAGGAGCTCCAGGGAATGGGAGCAGTCCACGCTGTACGTGGTGATCACATCACCATTAAGATCCCCATCTCTGGCAAACCTGAACCATCAGTCGTCTGGCAGAAGGGTCAGGAGATTCTCTCCAACTCTCCTAATCACCAGGTCATCACCACACGGTCTTTCACTTCCCTGGTCTTCCAGAAGGGAGTGCAGAGAAAAGATACTGGCTACTACATAATCACTGCCAAGAACAGGTTTGGAATGGACAAACAAACCATTGAGGTGGACGTGGCTGACATTCCTGAAGCTCCAAAGGGACTCAAAGTCAAAGACATTTCTAGAGACTCCATCACTCTGACCTGGGAGCCCCCTGCCAGTGATGGTGGAAGCAACATCATTGGCTATATTGTGGAGAAGTGTCCCACCAGTGCAGATAGATGGATCCGTGCAGGCCAATCAGCTGACTGCAGCTTTACCATCATCAACATATTTGGTAAGACCAAGTACCAATTCCGAGTCATTGCTGAGAACGAGTTCGGCCTGAGCCCTCCTTCTCAGCCAACTGAACCTATCACCACAAAGGAGGATAAGTCTGTGATCCGGAACTATGATGAGGAAGTGGATGAGCTCAGAGAGATCACCAAGGAAGAGGCTCTGTTCTACAAAGTTAAAGAGCTGTCCTCCAAGTATATTATTTCTGAGGAGCTTGCTCGCTGCCAGTTTGGAGTAGTCCATCGCTGTGTGGAGATTGCCACCAAGAAGACATTCATGGCCAAATTTATCAAGGTAAAAGGAACTGACCGTGAATTGGTTCTAAGGGAAATTGAGGCACTCAACGTAGCAAGGCACAAGAATATCATCTACCTGCACGAATACTTTGAAAGCATGGAGGAGATTATCCTGATATTTGAGTTCATTTCTGGAGTGGACATCTTTGAGCGCCTTGGCACCAGCAACTTTGAGCTCACAGAACAGGAGATTGTCCGCTACCTAAGACAAGTCTGTTCTTCACTCAAGTTCTTACATAGCCACAACTATGGCCACTTTGATATCCGCCCGGACAACATTGTCTACACCACACGGAAAAGCACTGTCATAAAGATTATTGAGATGGGCCAGGCCAGACTACTGGTACCAGGAGAAAATATCAGAATGCTGTTCTCAGCTCCAGAGTACTATGCCCCTGAGGTCCATCGTCATGACTTGGTCACAACAGCCACAGATATGTGGTCTGTTGGTGTGTTGGCCTATGTCTTGCTCAGTGGCCTCAATCCATTTGCTGCAGAGTCCACTACAAAGATGATTGAAAACATCTGCAGTTGTGAGTATGTCTTTGATAGTGAAGCATTTAATGACATCAGCCTGGAGGCCATGGACTTTGTGGACAGACTTCTAATCAAGGACAGGAGACTCCGTATGACCGCCCATGAGGCTCTGGAGCACCCATGGCTCAGGATGAAAATTGAGCATGTTAGCAACAAGATTATCAGGACACTGAGACACAGAAGATACTACCAGGCTCTGGTTAAGAGGGCAGACACTATTGTGTCAGCATCTCGTGTAGCCTATGGTGGTGCCTTTAAGAATCAGAGAGGATTGGCTGTGGGTAAAGTGAAGATTGGAACTGAGTACCATGGTCTGCGTGCTGGTCCAGTCATGCATGGCTCAGCTGAAGAAGGTGGTCATGTCAGATTCACTTGCAGCATCACCAACTATGACAAGAGTACACAGGTGTCATGGTACTTCGGTAACCGTCAGTTACATCCAAGCCCCAAATATGAGATTACTTACAGCAATGGTTTTGCCAGCATGTATGTAAAGGATATTGAAGATAGTGACAATGGTGTGTACAGATGCAAGGTGGTGAGCGATGATGGAGAGGACAGTGCTTATGGAGAGCTCTTTGTTGAGACTGTGAGGAGCATCAGGGAATACTACGTCAGCCGCTCCATCAAGAAACTGAGGAAGAGGGTTGACAAGACTAAACTCCTTCAGAGGCCACCAGAGTTCACTTTGCCACTATACAATCGCACTGCCTACATTGGTGAAGATGTGCGCTTCGGTGTCACTATTACTGTACACCCTGAGCCTCATGTAACATGGCTGAAGAATGGAGAGAGAATAAAGCCAGGCGATGATGACAGCAAGTACACATTCACCAGTGACAAGGGTCTTTATCAACTAATGATTCACAATCTAGACATGAGCGATGATGCAGAATACACCGTCATGGCCCATAACAAGTTTGGTGAAGACAGCTGCAAGGCCCGTCTCACAGTGACACCCCATCCCGTGACTGAAGAAACTATGAGGCCCATGTTCAAACGTCTGCTGGCTAATGTTGAGTGTGTCGAGGGACACAGTGTCCGCTTTGAGCTCAGAGTATCAGGAATTCCTACTCCTACTCTTAAATGGGAGAAGGATGGCAAGCCACTACAATTTGGTGCCAAGGTTGTAGTCATAGAAGAGGATGTTGACTACCATGTTCTGCACGTCAGAGAGACTCTGCTTGAGGACTCTGGTGTGTACAAAGTGACTGCAACCAATTGTGCTGGCTCTGCAAGCTGTCAGGCTACACTGAAGGTAGACCGCCTTACCTACAAAAGGAGAGAGTATAAGAATGAGGAGGAGAAACACAGACATGTCCAGAAACAAATTGAAAAGACTAACAAGATGGCTCAGCAAATTGTTGCCAGAGGGGACGCTGTACCTCTCAACCCGACAGCACAAGAAGCACTGAAATTTGCTGCAGAGATGTACAAACCTGCTGTAAGCACCAAGAATGTTGAAGGTGAGTTTGACATCACAGTGGAGAAGTCTGAAACCAAGAAACTGGAAGAAGAGAGAAGGATCTTTATGCCCTATGAGATCCCAGAGCCTGTGGTTCATGATCCCAAAAATCTGGATGAGGACAAAGCTATTAAACAGTTTGTGCCTCTCTCTGACATGAAGTGGTACAGGAAGCTGAGAGACCAGTATGAGATCCCAGAGAGGATGGAGAGGATTGTGCACAAGAGACAGAGACGCATCCGTCTGTCCAGGTGGGAGCAGTTCTATGTCATGCCCCTCCCTAGAATCACTGACCAGTACAGGCCAAGGTGGCGTATTCCAAAACTCACTCTGGATGATCTGGAGACCGTCAGACCTGCCCGCCGTTCACCCTCTCCTGAATCAGAGGTCTCTTACAGATCAAGGAGAAGATCTCTGGGTGACCTCAGTGATGAAGAGCTGCTGATGACTGAGGAGGACTATCTTTCTGCAAGGAGAATGGAGGAGGAAAAAATGATGCTGGAGGATGAATTGGAACTTGGCTTTTCTGCATCCCCTGCCGGCAGCCCTGTCCGCATTGAACACCGTGCCATAGAACATGAAGAGAGAAGGCACGAAGTCAGGCATGAGGCTGTTGAAGTTACTGAAACAAAGAAGAAACGTACCATTTCTCAGTTTATGAGAAGGAGAAGATCACTGTCTCCCACATACATTGAACTGATGCGTCCAGTGTCAGAGCTGATCCGGGCGCCACGTGCCAGGCCTGCTATAGAAGTGGAGGGCGAGATTGTGGAGAGGAGGTCCCCCACCCCAGAGAGGACCCGGCCCCGCTCTCCCAGCCCCATTAGGTCTGTGGAGAGGACATCACGCTCCTCGTCCAGGTTTGAGCGATCTGCCAGATTTGACATCATGTCCCGCTATGAGGCCAGAAAGGCTGCTCTAAAATCTGAGAGGAAATATCAGGTGGTTAGTCAGACACCTTTCAGCCTGGATCATGCTCCTCGTGTGACTGTCAGAATGCGCTCCCACCGCATACCAATCGGCCAAGACACCAAATTCACCCTGAACATCCAAGCCAAGCCAGAGGCTGAGGTGAAATGGCTCCACAATGGAACTGAAATCTCTGAAAGCAGTGAAAAATATATCTTTACCAACATGAGTGGTGTCCTGTCCATCACTATTCTGGAATGCCAGGAAGAGGACAGTGGCACATACCGCTGTGTATGTTCCAACTCCAAGGGAGAGGCTTCTGACTATGCCACCCTGGATGTGTCAGGTGGTGGGTATACCACCTTCTCCTCTCGCCGGAGGGATGAGGATGCTCCCAAAAGTTATGTCCCTGAAATGACTCGCATTGACCATTATCACAGTACCCACTTCAAAGCTGGCTATGCTTCCAAGACCCACTTTGAAGTAGAAGAGAGCAAGTCGAAGCTAACTGAGACACACGAGGTTGTCACACGTGAAAGGTATGGTGCGTCCGCTGAGAGGTACTCCTCTGCTGAGAGGTATTCCTCCGCTGAAAGGTACTCCTCCGCTGAAAGGTATGACTCATCGATCAAGTTTGCCTCAGCTGACTACTTGTCATCTGCTTCCTCCTACTCTTCTGAGAAATTATCTCTGACAGGCAAGCACACCACATCTGCTACTAAACAGACAGTGTCTTCCGCTGCTGTTACTGAGGATGTTTCTGTGCATAAGGTCAAGCCTTCACTTGGTGCCAGAATTCTCACCAAGCCACAGTCTGTGACTGTTGCAGAGGGAGAGACAGCCAGATTCTCCTGTGATATTGATGGGGAACCTTCACCCACTGTAACATGGATGCATGAGAGCAGAACCATTGTCTCCTCTCACCATATCCACGTCACCACCACTCAGTACAAATCCAGTCTGGAGATCACTGTGACATCTGCTGATGAGGGCAATTACACAGTAGTGGTAGAGAACTCAACAGGCAGACAGGAGGCTCACTTCACTTTGACCATCCGCAGACCAGCTCCCAAAGAGGAGGTCAGGGCTGTCATGTCCCCTGAACCGTCTGCAAAATCACCCACTCCTAGCGTGAAGTCACCGGAGCCTTCAGTGACATCACCTTCTCCCTCTGTTACTTCCCCAGTCCCTAGTGTAAAGTCACCAGAACCAAGCATCAAGTCCCCTGAGCCTTCAATTAAATCACCAACTCCAAGCATCAAGTCTCCTGAGCCTAGAATTAAATCACCAACTCCAAGTGTTAAGTCCCCCGAACCAAGCGCAGCTTCTCCTGCTTCTGGTATAAAGTCACCAACACCAAGTGTGAAGTCACCAACACCAAGTGTGAAGTCACCAACACCAAGTGTAAAGTCTCCTGAGCCAGAGGGAATCAAATCTCCCAGGGGCATCAAGTCTCCTGAGCCATCTGCGCCTTCTCCGGCACCCAGAGTAAAATCACCGACTCGGAGCATCAAATCTCCTGAACCTGAGGGAGTCAAATCACCCAGGGGCATAAAATCTCCTGAACCCAGACTCAAGTCACCAACACCAGTCAAGCCTGCAGAGAGGGTGAAGTCACCTGAACCTGAGGGAATAAAATCACCTCGGGGTGTCAAATCTCCAGAACCTGCAGGTATCAGAACACCAAGAGGTTTGAAATCCCCCGAACCCGCTGGTATCAAAACACCAAGAGGCATCAAGTCCCCAGAACCATTTGGCATCAAGTCACCAAGGGCCTTGAAGTCCCCTGAGCCTGAGGGGCTCAAATCACCTCCTAGGATGAAGTCCCCTCCTCCCATCATGTCCCCTAAGAGGGTTGTGTCTCCACCCACTGTCAAATCCCCAACCCCGAAACCTCCCAGGGTCCTGAGTCAGCTGGTGGCAGAAGCCTGCGAAGGCTCAGTGAGAATGTCCTGTGTCTGCGAGAGCAGTGTTAGGGAGGTGGTGTGGTATGTCAATGGGAGGAGGCTTTCACAGAGTAGCCGCTTTGAGATGAAGTACTCTGAGGGATCCTGCAGCCTCCTAATCCATGACCTGGCAGAGAGTGACCAGGGAGAGTACATCTGTGAAATGACATCAGAAGGGGGAGTCTCAAAGTCCTCCTTCGCCTTTACTGGACAGGCGTTCCAGTCCATATACATGAAGATCACCGCCTACCGTGAGCAGCAACTGGCCCTTAGAGGTGAGGAATTAC
>JANJYP010149291.1:0-16861 GCA_024605115.1 Rastrelliger brachysoma
TGAATTTTTTCGGTTTCTATAGACGGGAATGTTTTGCCATACATTGCTAAAACAAACCTCATATATCTTCCAGTCTGTTCTAACACATCAGGATCACATCTGGAGGGACCGAAGTGTTCTGGAGGCCCCTGGAGTTGAAGCTGTACTTTATGGCCTCATATTTCAGTAGTTTACACACATTCCCATTACTGTTCTGCTGCACCGAGGTGACGGCTCGGGCCATGGAGCATGTGTGGTCTTCCTCTTGTTATTGGGAGGGACTGTTTATCCACCTGCACACAGTTGCTGTAGATCACATCATTTAGCCTGGAGGTGATAGTGAGCTATTAGGACCTCATCCTGCAGCCCTCCAGGCCTGATAGGCCACAGGGAGAGGCGAGTAAGTAAATGACGGATCCTCTCTGTTCTTTATTTTTCTTCCTACATACATCCTATCTCCTGTTTTCTCTCCATCCATCTTCTTCTCTCCCTGCCTGTCTCATCCCCTCACTGACCTCCCTTCTTCTTTACCACCCTTTCCATCTCCTTTGCCTCTGCTCCCATTTCTGACATCCTTTCTTCATCTTTCTTTCTTCATTTCCTTCTACCATCCTTGCATCCAATTTTATTCAATATTAACCATCTAGTTTCCCCTTCTCTATCTCCATCCACACCTTTGTTCTTTTCACTCATATGCACACTCAAAGTTCCATATTCACTTGCTGAAGTGTGT
This sequence comes from Rastrelliger brachysoma, assembly GCA_024605115.1. Classification (NCBI taxonomy): domain Eukaryota; kingdom Metazoa; phylum Chordata; class Actinopteri; order Scombriformes; family Scombridae; genus Rastrelliger; species Rastrelliger brachysoma. The sequence continues at coordinate 713 of JANJYP010149291.1, forward strand.
TCAGAAACTCTCTCTCCAAGGTGAATTTCATTACTTGAAATGCCTGTTTGAATGGTTTATTTCATTCAGTGGCTGGCAAGGGATCAAGGTGTGTTCCTCAATCCCTATTGGAAAATGGATCAGTGGATTTTAGACTTTTATTTGAGGACAAACCTTCAGATGTTTTCCATGGGAACTCTGCAATGTTTCGGTGTAGAAGGAATTCAATTGATTGTGTGCTCTGACTTGCAGCATATCCAAGTGTTGACTCTCTGGAAGTAAGACAGGTACAGTACAACATTAGTTCAGTTTGCTGTGGCTGCTGTTGGAAAAAAATATGTAAACCAGGCAGCTATAAATCATTGAACTGTGCACACATTTAAGCAACAATCATGCCCCAATAATCCCTCCAGAGTTAGCAGTACTGTGTTCATGGAAATACCAGGAATATAAAACACAGGAGAGTCAAGCAGTCTATGTAAATACAAATCCTATCATATTTATCTCTCGAGGGTGTAAGGTAGGAGGACATGTTTATATTTTAAGAACATGCAGGAGATATGTTATTCTTAGCCACAATACAATTACAGTAAAGTTAAACCATTGTCAATGTTTCTGTTACCAGTTCAACTTCTGTGGAAAAGTGAGTAAAGGTCATGTCTTATGTCCGGCTTTCTGGGAAGCTGGCGTTTCACCATATTCACACAAACACAATTCATAAGTGCAAATAGCTTTTCACAATTGGAATTAGACCAAGGCATGTGTAACTTCCTAACATCCTTTGACCGGCCAAAACCAGATCATACAGATGGGACCAGCAGAGCAGTGCTTAGCCTCTGAATAGATAAATGTTGTCAGTTTATATATATATATATATATATAAAAAAAAATAAATCTGAAATTGCAGATATCAAAGTGTGACTGCATCCGCTATTTTAATTTCAATCATGAGAATATGAATCCTTTCATTTCTGCAGCGTGTTGACTATGTGAGGAAACACCTGGGGTCCTTACAGTTGCCCTTTCACTCTGGGTTTCCTTAAAGGATAGACTTTAATTTATTTTTTAATGTTACTGTACTCTCCACAGAAATTACAGTTGTAAACAAATGAAAATGATCATTTGAAGATAAAACTGACAGCGAGGACAGGTGCATCTTGGACTTGTGTGTTTTTATCAACATAATTCAAAAATGAGCCAAACTGACAGGTTACATAAGGATTAATAACAGGCAGCAGGACATTAATATGAAAGTCATGAGGTATGGGAATTCTTCACATCCTCAATTAACACCTTTTGTCAGTGGCGTATTGAGAACAGAGCCGGGTCCTTGGCACAGACCCACTGCTGTGCCACCTGGGGAACAATGCCTTCTGTGCAGCCCCCAGGATCTCCTGGGACACAATTGTTCCACTAATGTCATTGTAAACTTCAATAGGCTTTGGCTGTGCTCCCAATTCCTGCAACACAATGATAGTAATTCATCATGGGAATATTGAAATGGAGCTGCTGTCTAACTGAGTGTGTTGCCACGGGGATTCTATTGTGGATGTGGGGCAAGACATCCGTGTTTTTCATTTGTTCTCCTGTCAGCTTCAGGAGCACATCTGGCAAAGATGTTCACACATTGTTTATCAATATGTGTTCAAGAGCTGATTTTGATAAGGCTCCTTTTACAGTTGGAACAAAGACAATAATCCGTTTCATTTTTTTTGGCCCCATTGAATTCCAAAGACCACACCAAGCTCAGGATAAACTTACACATATGTCCTCGTAAAGTTGATACAGCTATTGTGTTAGCAAACAATCACAATTTAAACACCCAGTGGACAGAGAACAATATTACCATTACTTTGAAGTCCTTTTTCTAAATATGTAATGAATGCAAGTCCGAAATGTTCTGCTTTTTGCTCTGTTTTGGTCTCTTCCAAAACAGTACTACTAAAATGTTCATGGTGTCCATCAACTAGCTACACGCAAGGCCTATCAGTGCACAAGAGCTTTTTTTTCGTGATAAATGGTCTATATGTATATAGCACCTTCCTAGTCTTTTGACCTCACTAATCACTTTAACACTGCATGTCACATTCACTCATGCACACATTCATACACTGATGACAGGGGCTACCATGCAGGAAGCCATACTCCTCATCAGGTGGAAACTAATATTCACTCATCAGGAGCAATTTGGGGTTAAGTATCTTATCCAAGTACACATCAACATCTGGACTGGAGGAGCTGAGAATCAAACCACCGATCTTCTGATTGGTGGATGACTGCTCTACCTCCTGAGCCACAGCCGCCCCAGTGGCTTATGAAAGACTGAACCGAAACAGAAAAATTGCTGTAAAACAGAATTAATGAGCTCAAAGACTCTAAAATGAGAGGACCTGCAGAGTCAGGAGCTAGTTCTCTGTGGATGTAGCCATAAGGGAACCGTGTCAGGGAGCAGTTCTTACAAAAGTTATAATAAGTAAATGCAGCTTCAAGTTGGTTTCTTAAAACTTGAGTCATATTTTTGTAGCTTTGAAAACCTTTTTTTTATCAGGATAAGAATTTCTCTCTAAAAACATTATTCAGATCATTGGGCAAGTTGTAAAACAGCTACATTATCTGAAAGACTATATTTGGAGATTAAACTGAAAGTAAGTGCACCTGACATTCGTACAGTAGTAATCTTTACTTACACAGGGAAACTTTGCAAGTCTCTAAACTGATGTGGATGTTTACAACAAACAGTGTGGATAATAATTTCACCAATCACCTTCATTTTGTCCTCCAAATATATTTACCAGACCTGTTTACAACCCCAGTAACCATCTCACTGCTTGTTTTTCCTGCTTTCTCAGATATTTTTTTTTACAATGTATTGCAACGCTACAATATTAAAATTACTGATAGGAATGAAAACTACCAAAACTAAAGTTGCAGTTGTAATAAGGACAGGTTCAGATTTGTGCCCAGATTATAGGCATGGTACTAATACAATAATGCTTTCTGAATCTAATAGACCTAAATAGTATAAAATATGAGTCATGCATTTCCCCACTAATGAGATATCCATATTTAGCTTCTTGTAATGAGGTTTACTGGCCTAATGTTGCATTCACATATTCCTAGATTAAGCGAATAATGAAGTCCCCCTCAAAACACACTAACCTCCTCTTGGGCATTATTTAGATTTTAGCTCAGCAGTGCAGATCCCCCGTTTGGTTAATTATGTCTCTCTTACAGGAATATAAGCCAATAACGAAGCACCAGGTGCGTGTTTGGTTGCTGACGATCACAGATTTTTTTGATTGAATGCAAAACAGCTCCGACTGCACCTGGAAGCTTGAGGTCATTAAGGTCCCAGTCTCAATCAACCCTAATTTTGGAGAAAACTCTATTTAGATTGGTCTGGGATAAAATCAATTGTGTTCAACTAGCTGGAACCTGAAACCTTGTCACCCCAAAGGTCTTTACAAAGCATTTGTTGCAAGCAAATGGATAAAACTTCAGAACCGCGATAATGGTTACAACTAATTACTGGCCCTTGTTTCTACCACTAGGGTCATGTTTATTACAGCAGGGCAATTTAAAGAATGCTGGGTTTGCAATCGTGACACCCTGATGAAGATGCAGCGAAATATGCTGATGAACCAATAAATGGTATTCCTTGGGCTCTTTTTCTCCAGCACAAAAGCTGACATCCTAGTTATTTCCTGCTGTCATTTTTGACATTTGTTGTTTCATAAAAAAAAAAAAAAATCTCTCAAAGATTTAAAGAATTTCCACATTAACTTGCACACTCACGTCTGCATTTTTAAACTGACATGGGATTTGTCTGCCTCAGTGTAATTCACAGTTGTCACAGTGAGGCTCTTGCCAGGATTTGCCATCAGCTCCCTTATCAACATCAAAATACATCCAAGAACCCCTCAAAGAGCTTGTTTATCTTATATAAATACACATCAATCAGATGATTTGTACAACCGCAAGTAGGACAGATATATTTTAATGCACATTCTGGCTTTTCCTTACTAATCTACGTATATATTCAGCAGATGGCAAATGCTTGATGGCTTGGGAGGGTTTGGTTGTGTTGTAGTGTTGAGTTTCCCCGGTGGAGATGTCCTTGATCTGTATCCAATGGTGGTGGTGGTGTGTACGTCTATTTGTGTATGTGTGTGTGTGTATGAGTGAGTGGGGGTTCTCACTTCTCTGTGAAATCCACACACAACAGATAACATCTGTGTTGGTATGCTGCACCCTTGTGGTGCTCAGCTGCTACATCTCTATAACTCCAGATAAGGAGACTGCTTGGCTCCAAGGGAGTGAGATTGAATCTGTGGCATTTCACTCGATAAAGGATCCCACTGCATTTTCTCAGATTTAACAGCCGTATAGTGTATAGTGAAGAAAACCATGGTGCCACAGAGAGGTCTCTCAGAGCAGTAAAATGTTTTAAATTGCTGTAAATATACCAAACTGACAGTTATCTCTGCCAAGCACTGAGTTACTTCCATAAACTCACAAATCAGCTGATGCAAAGGAGGAGGTGGTAACTCCTGACAGGCCAATCATGCACATTGGAGGGCGAATACACACGCTCAGTCCAATACAACCACTCAATTGTTCTCTATTAAGATGTCCTTTGTCTTGGCTGGCCTTGTTGCTTTGAACTCACAGAGATGTCTTAGGGAGTGGGAACTTGGCTACTGTGCAGCCGTGGTATTGACAGTACAGGCGTCCCTAGGAGGTGACAAGGACAGCAATTGATTGGACCTAAATGAGAGTGAAGAGGAAGATTGATTGCCATCGATCCACTTCCTCCTCCAGCAGGCTCCTCCATCTTTGATTATGACCACTTTACGCCCAATCAAGTGTGTGTGAGCTGTGATGGGGGAAATCCCATCGAGAGGTATTAGCTCCATTTGTGAAGGCTGTAATTATGAGAGGATGTGAGGGCCCAAGGTCAACACGCAGCAGGTGCCATCAAGTTGGATGATAATAATAGGGCTTCCTCTTGCTTCCCACCGCAATTTAGTCATATAGATAATAGGCTACGGAGAAGATGGTGTGCTCTGTGTGTGTGTGTTCCTTGGAGAATGCTTGGTGCATAATAAATGTTTCCATAATAATGGCTTGAGGACAGGAAAACAGCTATCTCCGATGAAACACAATCATTTGTGATGCAGATTGAAAGATAACAACGCTCCGTGATGCTTTTTTCCACATTTTTTTTATTGAAAGCTTCATCAGAGAGAAAAAAACAACTCATAAAACCCAAGTCAAATCCTAACATCCACAGATGTACAGATAGTTTCTCAAAGATCACACACACTGAGGAGCGTGTGCGAGGCGTGACCATGTCCTCCTCGGCGCTGAAACAAAGAAAAGTGAAAAACAAACAAAAACAACATAAAGAGAAAACTAACAAAAAAAAAAAAAACAAATTAAAAACCGCTCTGCTGTCCTAATAAATATTTCCTTTTTTAAAAAATCTGGTTAATGAATCCCACATCTAACGCACTTTCTTTGCCGGCTATCCCTAAACAATTTGGTCGGCCATTTCCTAGTGATTGTTGGATTCTGTATTTCTCAGGGAGCTGTTTGAACTCCACCACGGGTGTGCTGGCTGGCTGGCTTCGCTCCTGGGGTTGTGTGGCCAATCGATAGCTCTCATCAAAGGTGGACCGAAGCATCAATTAAAAAGCACAGGGCCTCACTCTTGTAGGGGGTAGTTTGAGCAATTTTCCCACTGCATTATGTGTGCGGAGAGTGTATGTGAGTGCGTATGCGCAGGTCTGTGATGAGTTATTGAGCCACAGTTCTCCTTTACACTCCACTATGAGAGACAGGCTGTGAGAGTAACTCTGAACTACTGTTTTCCTAACAGACGAGAATCAATGAGGAATGGCTTTGTCTCCATTCACAATGGATGAATCCACAAGAGCCTTGTGACAACCGAGTATGACATGTAATACATCTAATGAGTTTACTCTGACAGTGTGGAAGCCACACTTCATAAATGACGATCTGGATCCTGTCAGATTTAGCGATGGCGGCAGTGATTGTGAGATACGGTGAGTTAGGGACGGATTGAGAAAACTGTTTTTAAAAAAGGCAGTGAAATAAGCACCTGGCCTTGAAAGACTGACACTGGAGAGAACCAGGATGTAGGTAAAATTCATAGAAGATCACATCTAGCTCATAGAAGATCAGATCTACCTGGTTGATAGTCTGCAAGTTATCCAAAGGGTACTGACTGGGAATGAAATGTTGCACTTCTCCACATTCGCTTGAAATGTGCAGCATGCTTCTTTCTCCAGGCATCAAATAGTAGGTGGAAAAACATTCAGAACATTCTTGGGGGAAACAGATGAGTGTCATTTACTGCAATTTAGATCTTTTCAGATAAATGGTTAATCTCACAAAAATATACTTAACTGAAATTAAATTCCCAAGATAGGATTGCATAAACTTTGCTTTGACTTTCTGGCACTATGACTGAGAACAATATAATCCTGACTCTTCAGCATGCAAAACGCAAACAGTTAAAAACCAGTAGTGACAAAGGTTTATATCGCAATATGAATGCCACGCCAACAAGAATATTAACCTTCAAACCTCCTGTCTCTGATGACTGAGATGGTGGCAACCTGGATTGAAAAGCATGGACCTGTTTCACTAAAGCTATCTTACATGCAGATCACAGCTGGTGGCAACATCACGTTTCACGAATGGTTATTGTTTGCTAATTGCAAAGAGTCCTACAAGACCTTTGCACACTCATGCACGGTTACAAGTACAGTGTTTGTTCTCATTGGTAAAACATGAAAAATTACAGTGAGAGGACATAATGTCATCAGATTGCAGCTTGCATGTTGCAAATTTGGTGAAATAGGTCCGAGGATGATGAAATAGCAGCACATTGGACTGTCATTTTTTTTTTTTTTTCAAAAAAAAAAAGGATGCTGACGAGGACAAAGAGGATGTGACTGAAGCAGAATGATGGATGGATGGACTGAGAAAGGTACACAACGGTGTGAGGAAGGAGAGAAGGAGAGTCTGTCTTGGTAAGGAAAGGAAGGAAGAGAAGAGTGTGTGTTGCTAATTAGTGAGAGGTCAAGCTAGTCCCAGAGACCTGTACAGGGGGACAGCAGCACACCTCTTTGACACACTGCTTCATGAAGACGGAAGAAACTCTATGACTACTTCTGCCCGGCAACAGGAGCTAATGATCCCCCCCTTTCCCTTTCTTACACACACGTACAGTACGCGCACACACACACACACGCTTTCTCTCTTGGTATAGCTGGCTCCTGGTTTGTGCTGACACATGGGCTGACTGGGAGCAGAGCGTTTCTGCTGCAGCCTCCTTAAAATTGCAGGCATGCCCTCTGTATGCTTCCACAAAGATATTGGTATTCTGAAAAGGTACATTATGCCATTGTGCTATTAAGAAAAAGCCATTTCTGTTTGTTCGGTCGGGTAATCTTTCAGATCTCTGTGAAATATAGGTACTGTACACCAGTAGCAAACACCTTCCTATTTTTTTTCTTTCTTGAATCTCCATTAGCAAAATAGAGCTGATATTCTTTGTTGTGCATTTTTTCCATAATCTCTTGGCTATTTGTAATCCTATTTCCCATAATGCCATTACTATTGAATCTCAGCCCATTTGTAGGACGCTTTGCTCTCCGATGTGCAACTCCCGCATTAAGAGAACTATTAAGCTTCAAAAATGTCTTGTGTACTCTATAAAACAGCAGCTGTAAAAGTCTAGAGATCTTGGTTATAGCTATGCCATATTCATAACCTTGCTAAAAGTTGAACTATCGACGAGAACAACTCTTCACGATGCACGCACACACACACACACACACACACACACACACACACACACACACACACACACACACACACACACACACACACACACACACTAGCTTAAAACTGGTAAAGTTATAGTGTAGCAGCTCTGTTGTTAACTTAACATGATTCAGAAATGGAGTACAGCGAGCTGATGAAACAATGATGAACAGATGAGCAACGTGGGTACGTCCAGGGAGCTCTAAATCTCAACATTTGTCGTTAGCCGACAAAGACTGCAATGTGGCAGAGACTTCATCAGCAGATAAGAGCAAATCATAGCCTCTGGGCAAGTGAGAGCAGATGGTGAGTGGCAGATCAGATGAAAGGGAAAGGGCAGGTGTTGATTTGATTGGACAATAAATAGCTGAGCAGTCACTGAGAGACAGGTTGAATGACACATTTGACTTTTGACCTCCGTTGGTGGATGGAAGACATGCGGCAGGCTTTTGAATGTACGGAAAGTATTTACAGTGTGACTGAGGAAAGACAAAACATGTACATATGGCTTCACCGGTGTAGTTCACTACAAGAACCTGTGTGCCTGGTTCCTTTGTGTGTCATCAAGTGGCCTGTTGAGCGAGAGTTCATGGCCAAATAATCAACGCTGGCCAGCTCGTCACAGGGATCAGTGCACACAATGAAGGCACAAGCCCGAGACAGCTTCCTCTTTAGCACCATAGAGTAGCTTCGATATTGTGTAGCATTTCTTTAGCACACCTTCTTTAACAAGCTCTTCCATGTGCTTTGCTTTTTAAACTATCACAAAGATAATTTGGAATCATTTGGAAGCTTTGTTAAAAGGCACTCGATGTACATTTTGATTGTTACATGGTGACATAGCTCGCCCATAATGTGCACAACATGCCATCGTTTCCTAAAAATGCAGCACAGCAACGGCGAACTTAGATTTGAATGAGTCACAGGAACTGCAGGAGCTCAATTGCAATTGTCACCAAACAAAAAGCTCCCTCTCTGTCTGGAAGAAAGGGGTCTTTTGAGGGACACTGGAGTGGATCCTATTGCCCTGGAGGGAGACAAATTGGGCCCGTCAAGCCTCATTGCGAGAGTGACTGAAATTGGTTTGTGGTTCTGCTTCTGCACCATCCAATAAAGAGAAGAAACCTCAGAGAAAGCGCAAGAGAGGGAGAAGAGGGAGAGAATGACAGCGAGGGAAAATGAGAGCAAAGGAGCCTGGCTTGGCCATGGCACATTAATAGTGCCAGCGAAGCAGGGAAAAACTGGGTCTTTTTAGTGCTGTGGCACCAATGTGGGGCAGAGTGAGCGAACACAGCAGACACACAGCGCACCTGACACACACAGGCTGCTGTAGTGGGGGCAGAAATGGCCACCATCCCACAGGCAATATTTGCTGGGACAATCCTCAGAGATGAAGTCATCACAAACCTCACGCAGCTCTGGGATGGAAAGACGGGATGAGATGAGACAGGTTTGTTTGTGCAACAAATTGGGACAACCAGGAGTGTAACTGGCATTCAGCTGTGAGGTCAAAGGAAGGAAGCTGCCATCAACATCTTGTTATGGCTGGTGAGGAGCCTAGTTAGCTCCCATAGGTGTGCTGACCTCCCCTGTCTGTGTTAGACAAATGATTAGGTGGATGCTCGAGACAAACAATCCTTTTTTTTACCCTTTAAACACATTTACTTCATTCCCTGTTAGTGTCACAGAGCTACGGTAGCATCACAATGAATAAAGCTCTCACAAAGCAAAGTTGCCTGGTTTACACATGTCCTCTCAGTCAGTGAAAGAGTCAACTTTGCTTCTCTTCAGATGCGTTTTAAAGATGTAGCATGATATTTCTTGGCTGCACTCAGAAACTAACTGTAGTCTCCACTGGTAGCCTGTCAAACTCACGATGACGAGAATTACTGCAGCTAGCTAAGAAACAGTCTGGCACCTACAACCAGTAAACCCAGTAAAACCAGTAAGTGTTATTTTTGCCCTTTGGTTTTTGTTCAAATTAAACAAGCTATAAGGTTTTAATTTATCAAAAAAAGAAACATATTTCCTCAAATGTCTTTAGGGTCATTTAAGTATTTCTGTTACTTCTTAACTATTTGAATCCACCACTAAAACCATCAAGTGCTGCAAAGTTTATGCAATCATTGCTAGAGACTTTAAAGCCAGTTTTGTACAGTTTTTTTTGTCTTACCTGATGTATAATGTGCAGTAAATGTCACTCATTTGGTATTCTGAGCATACTCAAAAAAGTGACCCGGGTTTGGTGACGTCTAGATGACACAGATTAAAACGAGGCTAAACAGCAGCAGTGAGATTCTCAGTTCAACACTGACGCTGAGAAATGGTTGAGTTAGTTATGGTTGAATCAAAGTGATAAAAAGACTGAAGACAGAAATCGGTAAGAAGACAAAGCTAGAAGCAATGCACTGACAATCACGGAGCATAGCAAACAACATTCCCCAATCTGTTTTCTCATGTTTTCCCTGCAGGATCTGAAAGAGAGAGAGGTGGAATGCACCCACGGTGTGTTAAAGTGATGAGACATCGTAAGTAAACTAAAAGACAGTAAGAAGAAGTGAAGTTTTGGTAGAACTGCCACCGGTTGCACATATTTAAATACTGTTTGATGTGTGCATGATGAGTTTCTGTGCGCATGTTTCGATATGTCTACGGGTGTGTGTGTGTGTGTGTGTGTGTGTGTGTATGTGCGTGCGCATCCGAGAGTGATAAGCTTGGACAACCGTGGAAAAATGAGCTTTAAACCGGTGAAAAGAAGATGTGAAGAAGGATAGTAAGGACTGGTCCGGCCATCAAGGTCAAATAAAAAAACGACGACAACTGCAACAACAACAACAACAATATCAACATTAACATCAACAACAACAACAACATCAACAACAACAAAATCAAACTGAAAAAATGGAAAGGAAAACAAAACAAAACTCTGGTTCAGAGTGTCTCTTCATCTTTGGTATAAAAATGGCCATCCATGGGCTGCATTTGATCCACAACTAGGAAAGACTACAGAAATTGTCAACAATTTCTTCTATTGCTTTTGCACTGATTGGTTTAAACCGTAAGCTCCTACTGTATCTACTGTTTTTTGTTCACTGCCAGATTTTTTTCTGTAGCTTTTTTTTTCATTTGTTTTATATTTTTTTCTTCCTCTTTTTCATTTTTTTCTTTTTTTCATTTTTTTTTAACTTTTTGCAGTGTGACAAGCAAAGCGGGCTAAAAACAGCTTAAAGCTCATAAAAAAGGTAAAATGTGGCAGATAAAAAGCACTAATGTCATTGACAGCAACTTTGCCTTGTAAAATAATAATTATGATAATAAAAAACAAGTTCAGCATTTGCAACAGACTGCATCCACAATGCAGCATGTTTTCTTATGTTTTCTTTTTTTCCTCATTGTGAAAAATCTCTTCAAAGCTTCATCTCCCCCCCCAAGTCTTTTTTTTCCCAACAGACATTTTGTTTTCTTCTGACACTTAGTTACCTCTGACATAATAATTATCAAAGTTTTCTTCTAATGAAGAAAAGAAAAAAAGCTCTTCTCTATTAAATCTGTACAGCTTATGTGATAGATTCTTTTTTCCTCTTTAAAACAACTCATCCAGTGTCTTGTACCCTCCGTGTGGTCCAAGAGACTGATTTTGTTTGCTTTTTTTTTTTTCCTAACCAGACGTCAGACTTTAACTCTGTAAAAAGTTTCTGGCGCCCCTCAAATTAAGGCCATGAAGATTCAAGAAAGAAAAAACACTTTGTTTTTTGAATATATCTAGAAAACTAAAATTTAACACTAGAACATAAAAAATAGTGAAAAGAAATTGTAGCTTAATATCTGAGGAAGACAATCTCTGTGTGTATCTCAAACTTGACTCCCCTTTTCTAATTACAAAATAAACTTCATCACCTACCTTCGCATTCAATCTTTTTTTTTTTTTAATCGGTTGAGAATTTTCTTTGAGAAACTTTTCTAGCTTCAGCCCAGCCCTTCAGGCAGGTTCCCAGACAAAACAATTTCACTTCTTTGCACTGTGCCCAGCAATTTCCGCATCCCCTTCCTCAGCACTCTTTGCCTCCTCCTTGCTGTTTTTTTCTCATAGGCCAGGTAGGAAATGAAAAAAGTGTCTCTTTTTTGGTGCCTGGGCAATCTGGAAGCAATCTCTTTCTTTTCTCCTTTCCTCACATTCACAGTGCAGCCACCTTCTGTCTCAAGGCAACGCTGTCACAGGAACATTCTCTCAGGTTGTTGCTATCTGATGAAGGAGGAGAAAAGAGGGAGAGAGACAGAGAGAGAGATGTGCAGTTGTAATCAAAGCATAATATTTCACATAAAAGAAATAAAAGTGACAGCTGACAGTCCACTGAGAAAACTGCAGCAAAATGAAGCACGCTCAACTGTTGTGATCAGATCAGAAAAGCAACAGAAATCATTGGTGTCTGTCTATAATGTCAGTGTGAAGTAACAACAACAACAACAACAATAATAATAATCATAATAATAATGATCATGGTTATTTCAGCAAAGCAATTCTCATACTCTGTCAATCAAAACAACAGAGCGTCTAAAAAAAATAGAGCGTCTAATTTTTTCACTTATGTTACAACCTTTTTATTAAAAAAAAAAACAAAACAAAAAAACAATAAATATATGTAAATTACTTCACAAATTAATTAATTATATATGCGACCTTTAAAAATATTTTTTATATTTTCCCATTAATGCAGCAAATTCATGGAGGAAGCTCATCTTTATGAGTTTATGAGTTTTACTGATGTGAACTGATGTGAGTCAACAGTGTTTTCTAGAATAAGTTATATGGATATAATAATATAGCTAATAATTTATGCAATTTAACTTAACTTTATCTATAAAGACCATACATTTTCTGGACAATGAAAGGCCCCCTCCACTGAAAAATGAGCTTCACTTATTATTACTTCAGTGGAATTTCTGAGCTTCACTGTGCAGAATGATTTATGTGAGTTTGACACTAGATAGGTGTTTTCATTTTCATCTAATGAAGGGTTAAAGTTTCTCTGTGCTCACCTCACATCTTCTTTAAGATGTATGCAATAGCTTGGTTTTGCGATTACAACCAGTCTTGAAGCAAACTGTGGTCTAGTCATGTACAAAAGTGTGATGTGGACCTTAACCTATTAAGAGACTCATATGTATTGTATATCTATCAAACAGCCTGTACACACCTACGCAGATCTGAAAGGAGGTCTAATCATCCCAAATAAGTGAAATTACGTGTGTGTGGGTTTACCATAGGTGTGCAGGCCTTTTAAGCTTTCTGAAATGGACAGTATTTGCATATTCATAGATTCTTTATTTTAATGAGGGAGATGGAGTGGATGTAATAATGAGGTAACTTAAATTTTTTATGGAAAAACATATCAGATACAATTTATTATTCCAAGAGTATTTTATAACATGTCTGGAGGGGGTCTTTAATGGTGGAAATGCTAATGGATTAAAAAACCAGACAAGACTTCCTCTTTTTTGACCAATCCAGCGACAAATCAACATACTTCATTACATCGATGCTAAAATGATATAAAACTGAATATGATCATAAAGTAGCCCTACTCAATGCCTACTATAACCTAATACATCCAGATTTATTAAAGGGATGGATATCTCTGTGTCCTGGTATACACAATATAGTGTGCAGTATATGTCACAATAAAAATAATAATAATGTATTTTAGAAAATAATGCATAAAAACTAGTCATCCACTGTCCTGCTTTACTGTTGGGACTTACTTGGACTGGTATGAGTAAGCAGGAACATGGTCGGCAGCACTGTCCACCTGCATCTGTTGCTGCTGGCCCGCCACCTCCTGTGACGAGGGAGCCACTGTCTGGGGGGAGGCGTCTGTCACCACTCCCTGAGGACATACACAGGGGCGATGTGTCAGTGTTGAACTTTAACAAGCATCTCTCTGTGCTGTTTGGTACCTCCTGCTGTATTGTATGACTATGTTGACAAAAAACTGCAGCTACTATTTCTGTCTGCTGTTTATATAATGCAACATCTGTATATTGCATTTGTCCTTTTGTTGTTGTCTTGTTTGTTTTATGTTGTACAGATTATTTATACTGTAATATAGTAAATTTGAACTTTTTCAATTATACCAATACATGTATATGTTGAGATAAATTACAAGTAAATGCATGTAAAAAATGGTGAAGTCAATTTGAATTTCCATTTTGTGAAAGTACAAGTGAAGCCATACAAAAATTACTTAATTTGAACATTTCAGTCAAGTGTGAAACAGTTCAGTTTAGCAATGAAAGAAAATATTCATCTTTCATCTAACAATGAAACTACCTTGTGAAGGAGGAAGGGGAATAATAATTTGAACTGAGATATTAAATGTTAAATATGAAAAACAGAATGCAAAAGGACATTACACAGCCAGTCAAATGTACATGATTAATAAAAATTCTTTAATACAAAATGTGCTATTTACTCTTGCATGATTTCACATCTATATATATATGAGGAAAAAAGAATGGCTGCGTGCACTGAATTCATCAAAACAGCCCTTTAGCCTTTTTATGTGTCTGGCATTACCAATAGCCCTCATCATTGAGTCATCTCAATCACCTTTAACAAGCTCTCAAGGATACTGCGTCCTGTCCATACATCAGCCCTCCAGACACCGGCTGATGCAGTGATATACACTCCACTGCTGACGCTGGCATTGAGAGGACGCTGGTGAGGATGAAATAGGTAAGAGGTGCCCTGGGCTACACTACAACTACATCTCTCTCCATCGTCCCGCTCCTTCATGAGGAAGCCGGCAACTTGGTGAGGAGGGGGAGTTACTGCAGGAGGAAGGGGGAGGAGGAACTAATGGGTCTGTCAGGAGAAACTGTCAGTGTCTGTGGCTGGTGGGCTAACCAGAGCTCCGTGGCTGACGGATGCGTGTGTTCCAGCTACCTACCAGCCCGAACTGGCTATGGGGAGAGAAAGAGAGAGACAGCACCGCCAGCACTGTGTCTCACTTCAGCTGCTGTCATCTGATACACGACTGATAGTCCATCTAAATACGACCGCACTGTCAGCCGCCAGACAGCCAGCCCGCTCTCCTTGCCGGCCTGCCTGCTTGCCCGCCCGCTCACTTTCCACGTTCATCATTTCTCTTGCTGGACTGCACGACCTGCCAGGAGCTCAGACAGCCGCTGAGGAAGTGACAAAGTCTGTGTTGCACTTCAAATGTCTTTCCCAAATACTATAAAACTTCTGACTCATCCTGCTTTGCTTGCAGGTTTTCATACTTTTTATTCACTGGTGGTGCAAGGCCATTTGTTTGGAGAATAAGAGCAATTTTCTGTGGGCTTCAAATGTAATCTGTCTCTTTAATGACTGTTTTGGTCTGTTAATGCAGCGAGCAGGTTCAGAAATGGGCATATGAGCATCTGTAGGTGTATGTGAGTGGGCTGTCAGGAGTGATGGAGGTCTCCTTTGGGTAAACATCAACAGATTTTTGATTATTGGCAAGTACGGTGTGCATGCATGTGGTTCTTACTTCGACAGGGACGGCTGTTGGAGGCACAGGAGTGTACTGGGGAATGTAGGTCCCTTGCATAGGCGCCGCGGCAGCTGCAGCAGTCATGTACTGAAACACAAACAAAAGACACACACACATTTAAAATCCTTGGACAGTTTAAACACACAAATTTACAGCAACGATAAAATATGATAGCTGACAATGAGTGCTTTCCAATTATGAATAAAAGTGTTCCAGCACCATCCTAAACCACTGTGAAAAGGAACTTGCTGTGCCCACAGTGTCCTTTGGAGGGCGCTAAAAGAATATGTGTGCACGCTCAACAGAGCACAGCAAAGCAGAAGACAGTATGCGAGGTAGACAGAAGAGAAGGAGGAGGAAGAAGTATCCTGCAGCTCCACCAAGACTTCACAGGCAGGCAAATGTACCGGGCAACAACTGAGAAGAAGATAAAAAGTTTAAAAAAAAAAAAGAGAAGCTGAAGGGAATGAAGGAGTGAGAGAGAGAGAAGAGAAAGCAGGTGGTCTGTTGCCTGTGGCCTATATTCCTTTAGACATGCCTGCCCTGGCTTTTAACTGGGTACTAGCTCGCTCCATGATGGCCATTTTACAGATGTGACACAGGTTCGGTTACATGACAGCCACAGGGCTTTCACATGCAATATGAATGAAGACACAGCACTTTGTGTGAGGCTTTTTCTCTGACTTCCTGTGAATACTTGTGTGTGTGTGTTGCCTATGAAAGCCTGAATTGCCAGGGTGTGTATGTGTGTGTGTGTGCGTGAGCCTCTATTTAATTA